>CAODLS011463377.1:0-12150 GCA_948243855.1 Flueggea neowawraea | reverse complement strand
CAATGAAGTGGAGTAAATGATGGATTTTGGGTTAGTTGGGTCTTTAAGGACGAAGAACACCGAAACACATTGTCCCACTTTTGTTTATATAACTTGAGTTGCACAAAGGTTAACTCGAGTTATATTGACCTTGTATAACTCGAGTTATAGAATTTTCCAACTCGAGTTGTATAGGGGTCACACAACTCGAGTTACATCTTTCACTTACTCGAGTTATGCACTTTCCAGACCATTAATATTGCACGAAGTGTGCACTTAAGTAACTCGGTATTATCAAGGTTCTACAACACCATCCCACATATGCTCATCATCCAAGATCATCAATCAACTCCAATCTCTATAAAAACATATCTGAAACAGGCGGGATATTACATCATGTCTCTCGCCAGAGATCTCAATCTTTTACCATGTCACCCTTCTTCCAGCTATTTGTCCTTATTTTGCCATACTCTGTAGCTATGAGCAATTGAGGCTGTCAATCATCTTCCCTAATCATTCCTCCATTATCCTTGAAGATTGTCATCACTCACACACCAACAAATTGTGTTTCACCACTAGCATCATTTGCACCAATGGCTTATAAAATTTAGGCAATGATGCGAAGAGGAGCATGATTGATCTTCCTTCTCAACCTTCTCAACTAAGTTCAATAGTTGACAAACTAATTGATTAAATTATTAATGTGTTCATAAATATTACCCCCTTCTCTGTTCTCATCAAGTAAAGGTCTAGACAATTGATTAATCAACAACTTGGATGCTTTAACACAATATATTTAATTTGGGGATAAGTGTTGATAGTCCCTTCAACATAGTATATTTGATTTGGGGAGGAAGTACTAAGAACCTTCCTTTGGACAGTATTTCAATCTTCATCTTTCATGCTATTTGACTTCTCATCCTCTAATATGATATGAAGACCCTATTGAACTAAATAACCTTAAACTTCAATTTCATGGTCGGCATATTCCTTACAATTATGCTTCTACTCTTCCTTTATTCTCCTCCTTTAAACTAAGTCTTTTGATTTGATACCACTTATTGGGGGAGGCGAGGTCTATATATACAATCATATTCACGTAAAATACATAATAATAAAGGAAAAAAATAGATAAGAATACAAAAATATTAATGTAGTTCAGTCATTCAATAGACCTATGTCCACAACTCTACTAAAATTAAACTTACGTTTTTTAACGTATAAAATTGTAAATACCCTCACTCTTACAAACCTGAAACCAAAATTGCACTATCTTTAATTAACTTAACTTAAGATTTGTGATACAAAATAACCAACATATTTTTATAGTGAGAAGACCCTCTTGACAAACCTATTCATAACCGATGGAGGATTAGAAATTTCAGAAAATCATTCACTTCTAAACGTTGTGGAATTTGGGGTATTATCCCAAAAATAATGAATTTATTGTCATAAAGTGGCAATCCAACAGGGTGAGAGTGAATTGGTTTGTTTGATAAATTTTAAGCTCTTTTGAAAACTTTTTCACTTTCAAGATAAACCAAGACTCAAACAATGAAGACAATAAATAATAAAATTAAAAGAGCAAGAGAGAGAGAGAGAGAGAAATCAAGCCGCAATTTACAGTGATTTGGTCCTCAATGACATATTTCCATTCCCCACGACTAACTCAGGAATTTCTAATCCATTATATCCTTTCTTTCGGGTGGAGTAAAACCTTTATACGCATTTTCTTCACATTTGGGTGCAATGGACCCTCACAAATCTCTTCTTTTTCAAAGAAAGCAAAGAAGGAAATATCACAAATTACTCAAGCAAGTAAATGCTTTTATAGTGATTTTCCAATGGCAAATAAATGGCCTATTTAAATCTCACACCAACCCAAATCATTGCAAGTAAATAGCATAAGAGTAGGTGTATCATAGAAATCAAGAGAAAGAAAGCAAAAGTGAACAAAATTAATGTAGCAAAGAATACTCAAAGCTTCTAACCTCTCTTCAATTCTTTAGGGGTGTATTCATAATCACTCTTCCCAATATGACAATTTTTTTTGAAATTAGATTCGTTGCGACACAAATGGTCCTTGTAGTAAATACATGACATAAGTAGAAATTGCATGCATAAGTCCGTTTGCGTGCGCAATGATTATATTTCTTTTTCATGTGCAATGCTCCTTTATGTGTGCATCTCTTGATTACATCAAGTATTAGTGTACATACTTCTTTCATTTATGTATTTAACACAGATGACCTTCTATCTAGAATGATCACACTCGAATATCCTCCTAGAATTGCTTGTGTTAATCACGTGTTATGTGCACAAGAAATTTTCTTATGACCGTTGGCTATCTGAATATTTTATGATATAAGCTCGGAATTCCATTTTGAATATTCCTATGATATGTCAAAAGACTAGTTGTCACGCTTGTCATTTAGCACTTGCATGCGCAACCATTTCCTTTTGCATGTGCAATTCTTTTCTCTATCTTTTGACTTTGAAAGTCAATGAAGATCCCACCTTTATCTCTTATTATTCTTGCATGTTTAACCAAAGCAATTGCGTGGGTTCATGATTGATGTATATTATATTTACATGATAAATTAAGCAAGATTTAATATGTTTTTGTCCTACAAATCATGCTTTTATAATGAATTTAATATGATGTTTTTGATATTTGTAGGAAGATAGAAATGTGAAGAAAATGAGTTGGGAATGATGGAGAAATGATGCAAAGTGAAAATGCCTAGAATCGACTCATACTTAGATGAAGAAATTGAAGGAAACATGGAGCAAATAGGTGTCACGGCCATGGTGACCAAGTGCCACGGCCGTGGCAAGAAGAAACAAGTGCAAATTGTGCAAAAAAAATGCCACGACCATGGTGCTTAATGGCTACAGATGTTGGCACCCCTAACCCATACAACCACGGTCGTGGCCTTTAACCATGAGCACGCTTAAGGATAGAAATGTGGCACGGCCGTGACACTCACTTGTCACGGTCGTGACATGTTGGAAGGAAAAAAAATCAATTTTGGGAGTAAAAAGCATGTGGAGACTAATGTGCATTTTAGACTAATCTCAAGTAGAGTTTTTGTGACTTGATGGAAGGGTATAAATAGCCCTTTTTAGCACATATTTTGGGGATCTTTACATCTTTCTTTATCTAGAAATTAGGATTTTTATTTCTTCAAGAAATTTTTTTATTTCTTAGTTTAGATCAATGAGAAAGGAAAGGATATAAATTACTTAAGGCTTCTTTATTTCAAAGGTTGTATCTAATGCACTTAGGGTTTGTTTCTCTTTTATTTTCCTCTCTTGTATTTGAATTTTTATGATATTTTTAATGGATATTAATATTTTATATTTTATTTAATTATGTTAGCTTGATTTTCTTGGTTGGGGTGTAAAGATGTAGGCCAAGGATGATTATTTTGCTATGCTATTGATTGGGCTTGTTGTGTTCATTAATGTTCTTTATTTATTGACTTGTTGGGTTGGTTTAATGAGTTGCTGAATGTGATTATGACTTAGATTGGCCACCTAGGTTGTAGTTTTAGCAAGTTTAGTTGATGAATAGAGAGATGAAGACTAAATGAGACCACAACCATTAAACTTGTGAGGTTTATGATAGAGATATATCTATGCCCATAAGGTGTTCGATGAAATTTCCCATAAGCCTAAATACCCTAATTAACTTATGTGAGGCCGAGAGGAGCCTCTTGTTTGATGTAGGGATGGCTTAGATGATCTTTAGAGAGGCTCCAAGCTAGCTTAGCAGAGTGAACACCTGATTCTAGATACCCTTTCTTTAGCCTACCTACATAGGATTCTCTAGCTAAAATCTTGAAGCCTCAACACTTTTCTCTTATTGATTTTCACTTTTTAGCTTCTAGTTTTAATTACTTGCATTGTGTTTTCTTCAATTCACTCAAAAATTCAAAAAACCAAACATGATTTTACTCTCTTTTATTTTATTTTTTTATCACAGTTAATTCCCGCTCTCCGAGGATTCGATACCCGAGGATATACTTGAGAGTTAAAACTACGACGATCTTTGTGCACTTGCAAAGCATCACCAATGATCTCTTACATCTGCTAGGATTTATGTTACGTGCGTAGCATACTTTTCTCCATAATTCTTCCAACTTTCTAGAAGTTACTCATTTTTTGTCAATTACGTGCGTATAGAACATTTGAGTGCGTAAACCATAATTGCATGCCTAAAGTTACAGATAGGGGTGTTGCCGGTTTCGAAGCCATTCTAGTTTGTGGAATGAGGGAACCAGAACCAAACAGTGGTTCCCACGGTTTGGTTCAGTTCTGATTTTGACTGGTTTGATTCCGGTTCGATTCTCTCTTTTTTTTTTCAAAAATTGTGTTTTTAATCCGCTATTTTATCCCATCAATTTTTTTCCGGTTTGTAAATTTTGTTATATTCAATAATTAACTATAGTACCAATAATACATTTTATTCCAAAGATTTTGTTATATTCCAAACTTTAAATTTTTTTATCACTATTAGAAATTTTCTTAAAATGAATTTTAAAAACATTGGTTGAATTTGACTTTCTTGAGTTCCAATATTTTCAATTTCAATACTTTCAAAATTTCTATTTCCACCAAAATTTCACATTACTCCAAAATAAATATGCAAATATTAATTAAATGTAATGAAATAACAAAATAACTAAATTAAACTATAGTAAAAAAGTATAACGAATTTGAAAAATGTAATTGCAAAAAATAACTTTGAAAAATATAGAAAACGTAATTGTAATAATAAAATATATAAATAATTAATAAGAGTAATTTAGAGCAAAATGATTTTTTTAGAGAGTGAGAGCGTAGAAGAGATTGAGAGAGAAAAAATTGTGTAAAATTGATAGGAATTGGGCAGACGTATTTATAGAGTTGAAAAAATAAAATAAAATAAAAATTAAAAAAAGGTAAATGACAGTTGGAACCGCCGGTTCGATGGTTTTTAGAGGGGTGGAACGGAAACCTAAACCGCAACCATATAGTTTTAGTCGGCAGGTTTTGGTTCCAGTTTTGACCTGTTCGATTTCAGTTTCGATTCTGATTTTATCCGGTTCGATTCCAGTTCAGCTTGTCGGTTTTGGCTCAAATTTTACATGTCTAGCCACAGATATGTGTGCAAATTCTGATCCTTGTCAAAGTTGGTCAGTTCTGCCTAGACTTCCATATTTTCTCGTAGGTTGTTACTCGTGAATAACGAGTTATATGTGCACAGTTGACATATTTGCGCGATTAACTCTTCGTAACATACACAATTAGCCTTTACATGATCTTCAGGTACTTGTAGCCTTTGATCTTCAGTTTGTGGACATAGGATATTGCATGTTTAACCATAGTTATATGCATAAGCTCACATTTTCTGTGAATTATGTACGTAACTTGTGCATTACGTGCGTAAATGCAATTTTTTCCATATTTTATTAATTATCAAATTTTATTGAGATTTCACATATCAACTAACTTTGATTCAAAAATTAATACACAAATTTTATGAATTGTTATGGTTATAACCCTCATTAACTTTGTCATCAAATATGATTGTCAAATGTTGATCATGGAGTGATAGCGTTACCTTTAGTGTCCATGTAAAAATATTTGATAATTTTCTTGGCATAAATTTTTTGGGAATTTTTTATAAGTAATTGAGTAAAATATATTAAAGCCAAGGCCACCAAATGAGTGACCTGGCAAGAAATCACACAAATTAATATCCACACAATGAGTTAAGTCGCTTAAAGGCTATTACTATAGGGCTGTAAATCACATTGTAAGACAAGAATACAAGAGTTGCGTGTTTGCCCAACTAAAAACTGTAATAAACAAAATCACAAAATCTACATTTCAAGAAAAAACAACTAAACAAGGCTTTTGCGATGATAACCTTCCAAGACTGAACATCGGCATTCTGGAAAATCTTTTGGTTACGTGCCTTCGATAATTTTTTGCGGATTTTACAATTGTCATTCGAAGTGTTAATATTAATAATTTGATATGTCAATTTCTTTTTTTGGATAAGTTGATATATCAACTTTATATAAAAACAAATATTGCACGTTAGTGAAGCATCCTAAATAACCGATGTAAGGAAATGTATGCCCTTAAAATGGCTTGTTAGAGAATTTAATCCCAATATTTCGCAAAATCATAAGAATTATTTATTGTAAAAAAATATTCCTATATACAAGAAAATTATGAACTATATTCCAAACGTTAGCCTATATGTTGTGCTTATATTCCTAAAATGACTTCTGCATCACCCTATTGTTGGAGCTGGTGAGCAAATTCTTTTTTGCTACATATACTTTTGACCACAGATGTTGTTATCCTTTACAAGTTCAAATAATTGAAAGAAACGTTAGCTAGCTAATTATTTTGCTTCTACTAAGTTGCTTTTGACTTGTCAACTTTTAATTAGTATTTAGAGGCTAGAGTTGTATAGATTAGAAAGCCTAACGTCTCAGTAATATTGGATTAGTCAAACAACCAATCAATCTCCAGGTTATTTTAATTATTCTTATCATGTAGTATCCTACATGCATGGCGTAAATCAAACCAATCCGGAGATTTATTAAATAACGAAACATATGGTACTTAACTAGTGGCCCCTCATAATTTGATTATAGTGACATAAAATTCAATGGACCATTAAATATTTGACAAAATCCAATCCTTCCCAAATTAACTTTTCGACGTGTTCAATCACTTAACTTGATTTTGGAGACATTTCATTTCTATCAATCATTCAATTAATTAAACCTCCGTAATTTTTCTTCACTTTCGTTAGCTCTTTTGGCACATTTTTGACGCGTTTGAAATTACTTTTTCAATCCTTTAATGCTAAAGGCAATTTTATTACTAATCTATTAATTCATAGATTAGAATTTTCTGTGCATGCATGAAGTACTACATATTCATAAAAATTAGGTGACCTGCTCCTTGCCAAATAAAGCCGCCAGCCACACTTATAAATAGACCCTAAATGTCACTAACTTGTTCCGAACACACTCAATTTGATCCATACTGAAACGTTTTGCTCTTCGTGACAAATTATAGGCAATGGCTAGTTCTTTTGCTTCCTATTACAAGGCCACTTTGGCTTTGGCTTTCGTTCTAGTGTTTTCAGGGATCTCCTCAGCTCAACTGACTACAAATTTTTATGCCAAAACCTGCCCGAAACTTTTCAGCACAGTGAGACCAGTTGTTCAATCAGCTATTTCTAAAGAGAAGAGGATGGGTGCTTCTCTTGTTCGCTTGCACTTTCATGACTGTTTTGTCAATGTACGGGTTTAAAGCATTTGAAATATACTACTGTATATAATTATATTTTTAACAAGTATATTTTTACTTTTCATTCTTATTCATTATGGTTTTTTTTTTTCTCTTTCTTGGATATGTTGGACAATTAGGTTCTTTAAGTGCTCATAAGCTGTTTCCCTGCATTTAGTCAAAAGAGCGCGAACATAAGCATTACCTGGTGGAATAGATTAATTTGAATTATCTAGCAGTACCAAAATTGAAAACTTATACTATAATGTGCAAAAAGTTTAAATAAACATTTTGATAAGCATTAACTGTAGTGCCATCAGCTACTTTTTTTCTAAGTCTATATATGATTTATTTTTCATAGCCTTTTTGATAAGTATAATTTTTCTTGAGGTATGTATATGCATATTTTTCAAGGTTTCACTTGAATGCTAATGTGTTTTAGATGAATAGCACTGCATGGGCAACAATATGAACAAAAAATAAAATAAGAGAAGGTTGAAATTTATGCATTAAAGTAAAATTATCATACAACCGAGCTAATTTTTATTTTGCTTTTTCTCCATTGTCATAGTAAGCATGTTTCTTATGACTATTATATATTTTCAAGTAAAAGAAAGAGCTCGAGAAAAGAAAAAAGTAAAAGAAAGCGCATAATCATAGAGTATAAATGGTAACTTTTTAGAATATATACAAGTCAAGTATAATATAGTCTAACTTTGTCTAAATTGATTAATTCAGTTGATAAGTAATCACATTTAAATTTAAATTTAAAAAATCTTGAATTCAAATTTTAATAATATTTAAATATTTTATAATTATTATAAAAATTAATCTTCTTCTTTTAAGATTAATAATAAATAAATAATTTTTAAAAAAAATAGTCTAACTTTGCATGTCTCGCGCTATTGTGTAAACATGTTTCCTGTTATCACGTAAGCTAAGACTAACACGTCATCACTACAAGTTTGTTGAAGCGACTGCTGAAATGATAGTAGGCCATATTCAACAATGAAGATCAATGAATATGGAGGAAAATTACAAAAATTTATAGAAAATATTTGAATATTCTTTTAAATCTTGGTAACATTTAATTGAACAAGTGTTTTTTTTCATTATTTTATGTGGATTTGAATTTGATTTCATGATTAATCTAATGTGTTAATTTAACAGGGTTGTGATGGGTCTATACTTCTAGCCGACACTTCGTCTTTCAGAGGAGAGCAAACTGCAGCTCCCAACAATAATTCTGTGAGAGGTTTTAATGTTATTGCTCAGATTAAATCAAGAGTCGAAAAAGTTTGCCCCGGTATCGTTTCATGTGCCGATATCGTAGCCATTACTGCCCGTGACTCCACTGTTATTGTAAGTCCTTTTTTAAAAAAAATGATTATAACAGCTATGTAGCGACATGATCATGACAACTAAACCCAGTTATGTTGTTGCAGCTTGGAGGGCCATCTTGGAATGTTAAACTAGGGAGAAGGGATTCGAAGACAGCCAGCTTTAGTGCTGCTAATAGTGGTGTTATTCCTCCTCCCACTTCTACCCTCAGCAACCTCATCAATAGGTTCCAAAACAAAGGCCTCTCTGCCAAGGACATGGTTGTCTTATCTGGTAACTAGCTAATTATCTCAATTATTTGGACTAGATTCTCAATTCGCTTCTATTTTCTTTTTAATAATCGGATCTTTATTAAGGGCAAGTCACCAAAACTGTAATTAATAGAGAATTTTTTTAAAACTTAAGTCAATTTACTAAATTATCTTTATATTAATGCACTTTTAAGAGTGTTTACCTAAACTGATTGGTGCAATACGGTATATCATCTTGAGTTTATAGAAAAAAATCGTCTCAAACTTAATTCACACATATTTTTTATAATTAATTGTGGCACTACGTCCAGGATCCCACACAATTGGTCAAGCAAGGTGCATACTTTTCAGGACTCGCATATACAACGAAAGCAACATCGACAGTTCATTTGCGAGCACAAAACAGAATAGCTGTCCATTACCAGTAGGTTCAGGGGACAACAACTTGGCTCCGCTCGACATAAAAACTCCTAACTCATTTGACAACAACTATTACAAGAACCTTATTAACAAGAAAGGGTTGCTCCATTCTGACCAAATCCTGTTCAATGGTGGTTCTACGGATTCCTTGGTCAAGAAGTATAGCAACGATCCTCACTCGTTTGAGGCTGAGTTTGCTGCAGCCATGATTAAGATGGGTGATATTGATCCACTCACTGGTTCCAGTGGTGAGATTAGAAAGATATGTAGTAGGCCTAATTAAGTGGCTTTCTAATTCATTGGTATAGTAGCTATTTGGATATTGCCTATGATCGAAACAATGTAATGTTAAGTGTGAAATTTGTGGAATTGAAGTATGTTGTTGTTTGCTGAGGTGAATACATGATGCATCTCCCCCTTTTCTTTGTCATTTCAATGATTGTGGAGGCTTCTTATAGTTTATTATACCATTAAAATTGATCTTATCAATATTTTGTTAAATCCTATATATCAGCATAGAAACAAAACCTTTATACAGAAGAATACTCTGAATCTTATTTTCCTCAAAACATTTTCATGCGAAGACTAAAAGGATGCTTGGGACTATAAATTAATATGCTCAGTCCCTATAAGTCTGCTAAAGGTGATGGATAAGACCTTTTGGATTTTTGATAGATCGGGTCGAAGTATTTAGTTATGATAAGATAGGTGCCATTTAGGCATGGATTCATGCATATACAACGTAATATTCCGTCTATTTTGATTAGTGTTCCTGTAGGTTGCTGACTAAGCCTAATGTGATCAGGAAGATTACCGGACGTAATTATCGAGGATTAGGTGTTATCGAACCTCGAGGGAAGTTCGATGTAGGTGGGAAAACGTGAAATGTCGAGTATGTGATGGGAGAGTGAACAACGTATGTAGTACGTTGTGGAAGACGTACGTTATCTGGAAAACAAGTATAACGTACGCTGTAGAGGTAAGACGTATGTTATCTGGGACGAGGATGATCAACGTATGTTGGCTGAGAATGACGTACGTTGAGGTGTGTTTTTTTCGAAACCCGTAGCTACTGAAAGCATCACAACATACGTTGTCACTGAACATGACGTACGTTGCATTTGATCTGCAGTGCTTAAAACGCCCGAAACTCGTCATTTTGGTCATTCCTCTCAAAATTCACTCCAAACACTCTCAACTCGTCAAGAATTCTCCCACATTACTCCCCCAGCGTTCCTAATCCATTTCTAAGGTAAGATTAACATCATTTCTTCTATTTAAACTCAGTTTCATGCATTGATTTCACACATGCAAATCATGGCCGAAAATCATCTTAGGTCTGGATTTCTGATGATTCTGAGTTATTTTATGTTAAAGGATGTTAGAATAGGTTAGAGGGGACTTGTAGGAACGTGATTTAAGCTTTGAATCAACTGATTTGGTGAATTTTTGGATGAGCTTGAGTTAGATTCGGGTTTAGGCAATTTCTGTTGATTTTGTTGCTAGTTTGAGGAAATTTGATGGATTAAGGTTCTTGAGGTTGAGATCGATCAGTAGGCATATTTGGTTTCGATATTTGTCGACCAAATTGAGATTTCACTATTTTTGAAATAATTTTATGCCCAACCAGTTTTGTAATTTCTGAAAAGTTTTCTCCAAATTTGTAATTTCTGAAAAACTTGGGTCCGAGTTTTAAATTTTAGAACTTCAGAGTCAGATTTGTAATTTTCAAAAATCTTTTTGTATATTTGTAATTTTGAGGAAATTAGTTAAATTCGGGATTTCGGAGAGTTTGAGAGCTCTTTTGAGGAATCCGACTATTTGGAATAGTCATTTGTATACCCCGGGACATGAGGGAACTAGTTTCTAATTTTACGAGGTCTGTGGACTAAAATGTAATTTTACAAAAGTTCAGGGACCAAATCATAATTTTACAAAGATTCCGATTTTTGGGTCGACATTGATAGATCTTCGACCAATGTGGGGTTTTGAGTATTACTCGAACATTTGACTCTACATATGCATGTGCACGCATTTCAATACAACCACAACTACTAGAGTTTGCATATCTTGTTCTAACACATATGTGTTTGATATATTTGTACAAGTTCGTGTTCCTATCAGTGGAACAGCCGTTTGCTAGTGGCGTTTGATTCGCTAAAGCTTTGATATCTAGGTGAGTGGATAACAGCTTCAGACACATATGATGTGTCTCGAACTTCTATATATGTTTTTAATGTGCTGAACATATTTGTGAAAATGGACTAATCTGAGGATTGACTAAATAATAAAACTGAGTATGTGATTAAATATTCAGTATTTAATTTTTGAATTGAAAATGATATATATGTTTTATATATCTCCTTTGATTTCGATGTTGTTCTACATGCTTTGATTTTTATACTACGTATTAGTATAAATTAGTTTTCTGATTTGGGGACACTTATGCTACGAGGTATGTAGCCTCTGGTATACCATTGCTCTGAGAAATCTCAGCTACTAGGGATGATGGTAGCCATGTGCTCTGATCCAGCACATGATTGGATATTGATTAGTGGTTAGTCCACAACACTTCGTGATTAGTGGCAGAGTCCATATCACGTTTGCTTTAGTACCTTATCGTTTGTACTCTGTTTTGACTTTGAGAATTATAATATTACGTTATATGATTTTGACTTCGATACTTGTAGTATCGTTTGAGAGTGTATGTGTTTACTTTATTTGTAAATGTTTTCGAAATACTTATTTGGAAATGTACTACGTATATAGTGTGTATAAATATGTATATCTGTTACACCATATGTGGTATTTTGAAAATGTTTTCAAACCAGTCTTTGTGAGGCACGCATGAGGCAAT
>CAODLS011463255.1:0-12220 GCA_948243855.1 Flueggea neowawraea | reverse complement strand
AAAAAAATTATCCACATACGTGAAACTGTGAGAGATCAAGGGCAACAATAGTTCAGAATAATTCTGTGGGGTTTCAGGATAATTCTGATGAGGGGGAGAGCAGTGAAGTGTTGACCGTTACTTCATATAGATCTTAAAATAGTTGGGTTATTAACATTGGTGCAACTTATCAAATGACTTTTTTTCCAAAAAACTGTTTGATTCTTTTAGAGAATGGAAAGACAGTGTGAAATTGAAAGATGGTGAGAAGCTGAGTGTTGAAGGTAGTGGATCTTTGAAGATCAGGATGCATGATGAGATGGTCAACAAATTTGAAGCTTGGTATGTCCCGGGGTTGCAAAGGAACTTGATTTCTGTTGATACTTTGGTTAAGCATGGTTATGTTTTCTCTGGAAAAGGTGGAGGAATCCGAGTGTGCAAGGGTTCTTCGTTGGTGATGAAGAGTAAATTGCAGAATGACATTTACACCTTGATTGGTAACTCGGTAGTTACTAATGGCTTAAGGATTGTTGTGAGTTCTGCTGGAAAACGGGTGGAGTTTGTGACCGAGACTCCGGAACAGGCAAATATTGTTAAGGTTGATTCACGAGGGCTAACAACAAGTGAACCAAGACATGATAATTGTGTTGATGATTTTCAAAAGTAGTCACTGGAAGACATAGGAAATATGCAGAGTGTTGTGTTGTTAGGAGTGGATGGAAAGCTAGCTAGTGATGGTAAGTTCGGGATGGACTTGGTTCGTTGTTGCAGGACTTGAGGCCCTTCGGGGTGGTGTGGCAGATGAGTGATTCGGGATTCAGAGTTGAACGGAGAAAGAAAAATCACTTCAAGGTGGAGAATTGTTAATGTTGAACTGATTTTCTTGATCAAGATGCAAGCCAAACTTTGAAGGAAGCAAAATAAGCCAAAGAGTGATGGAATTATGGAGCAAAACAAGCTGCTGGGTGGACACGGACGTGTCTACTGGCGTGGCGTGGCCCGTGTTTGCTGCTGGAAACAAAACAGATGAAGTTTGAGTGGACACGGCCTGGCACACGGCCGTGTCCAAGGGAGTAAGCTGGCGGCATGACACACGATCGTGTGTCAGCCCGTGTAATGTTCGGTTTCACATGATCACGTGATTTTGAACGTGTTTTGCTTGGTTTTGTCGGTGTTTGGCTCTCTCATGTCGTGTCTTCATAACTGAAGGTGTTTGGACGAGTTTGGATGATTTTTTAGGGTTTCTCTCTTCCTATTAGGCTTGTATTACTTGTAAACTATATAAGGGGGCTTGAGAACGTCTTGGGTAGGTTTTTGAACGCCGTTATAAGCCGTTGTACTTGTGTTTGACTCTGAATAATAGAATTACTTGTGCTCTGCCGTGAACGTAGATCGAATTGATCGAACCATGTAAATCTTGTGTTTTTGTGTGATTGCTCTTTTTTTTATTCCGTTTTCTTTTATCGCCTAATTTTCTGACAAAGATCGATTTTGGATTTCGTACTGGGACATAATGAAGCCTAGTTATTACATAACCTGAAGAATGAGACAAGGAATAGTAATGGGACTCCTTGGAACATTGTGTTTGGTATAACCTGCTGGTTGTTGTGGAAGTGGAGAAACGACCGTATTTTTACGAGACGAATCATCAGTCGGATAAATGAACAAATCAAGTTATATGCAAAAGAACTTATGTCGCCATGCAAATGATTCAAAATTTGCCTATGAGGGAAACAAGAAGATGGATGGATGTGGGTTGGAAACAACCTACAAATGGAATGGTCAAAATTAATATAGATGGCTCTCACTTACCAAGGATGGGATATGCGGCTGCGGGTGGATTGTTGTGGGATGACCAAGGTAATTGGGTTAGAGGATTTGTCATAAACCTAGGGGTTTGTAGTCTTCTAATTGCCGAACTCTGGGGTATATATATAGTTATGGAGATAGCTTGGAAAGAGGGTTTTTGGAAGATATGTGTAGAAAGTGATAACTAGATTGTTATAAATATGATAAAGCGCAAGGAGGTGTTTGTTAACTAACAACGGGCTCTCATTGAGGCAATCAAAAGATTAGCTAGGAATAACTGAGAGGTTGATTTCAAACACGCCTACAGAGAAAGCAATGGCGCAGCTAATTAGCTGGCAAAGCAAGGTCACAATTACCCGAAAGGATTACATGAATTGGACCACCTCCCTATCGGTTTGAAGGACATTCTTCATAAAGATAGGTATGAGTGTAATAGGAATATGATTTCTCCTTAGGATTGCTCTGGTTTGGTATTTTGTTTTGCTTGTATTTTGTTTTTTTTGTTAGTAATTGTTTTATAAGCTAGTTGTAACCACATTATTCTTCTGTTATAAGTGAGAGTATTAATAAAATTTACGAGATATCATCCTTTTTTTTAAAAAAAAAAAGGAGTTCAATTAATTTTTGATAAATTATCATAAAGAACAATAGAGTATTTTTCTAACAATAGATTTTTTTTTTGTCAAAATGACTTATTGTTCAATTTAGTTATGAATAAAGTTGATAATAGATAAAGTTACTTGTTTCATAGAAATGAGAAAGACATTGATAGTGATGTGCATTCAAGATAAAAATTTAGTTAATAAAAATGAATGAATGAATTAATTAAACTAAAATGAATTAACATTATTTTAATTTTTTATTTACTTTATTTAAATATATTTATTTATATTAAAAATATAATTTAATTTTATATTAAACATAATTTATTAAAATTTTTATAAAAACAAAAATTCACGTTGAAAAGAACGGTACTAAAAAAAGCAGTACTAAAAGCTAGTTAGCCCTAAAACAACCAAGCTTCAATGTAGGACATGTTGTCTCATGAATCTGATGTGGCCATGTCAACTCTCTTCTTATCTAGTTCACCACATTATCCATTTTCTTGACTTGTGATGCGAGCTGCGTTTTGACCTTTAAAAGCTCTCCTTACTGCATTTCCTCCACTCTTTCGAGAAAATGCAAGCACTCTCGCTTCATGCTTTGTTTCACTTCCAATGCTCTCTCCTCCCTCCAAGGTATGCTTTCTGTTCCATTTCTTATGTAATAAAAATTATGCAAGTATTGAATTAAAGTTCTGCTTTGTATGAGCTGATACCGCTCATTTTTTTTAGCTTAAGTTACCTTAGCAATCTATGTGTTTGGGTATTAGCAGGCATATAGTAGATTGTGAATTGGGTAGTTGCAGTAATACCGAATAGAGATATATATGTGGTGCTTGTTTGTGATAGATAACAAGTAAATTGCAGAACTAGATTGTACGGTGAAAAATATAAAAATTGCTACGTCTCTCTTTATAGAAATGCAACAATTTGAATGATGAATATGCAATATGCTTATTTCACAAACACACACACCCTTCTTATATATGTTTTTACTGAATACTGTTGAATATGCTGTCAATTAAAGCTATGGAAATTTTGCTATAAAGTTTGCTGTTTGGTGCCATTTTTACTTTTATCGTTAACATGGTGCTGTATTTTTCCAAGAGAAAAAAACAGTGACAAGGCTGCTAAGGATGCCATGGCTGCCGGCTTGTGTGAACATTTTGATTCGTTACCTGCAAGAAGGTTGCCTAGAAGGGTGTTACTCAAGATGATTGGATCCAGCACTATCCTAACATCTGTCAATCCCGTTTCGGCGGCACCAATGCCACAGAAGAAGGAACCTGAAGTTATTCGGTACATGTTCTACTTCGTTGTCACTTGTGTACAAATGAATTGCAGTCATTATAAGTTCTAATATGACATTTTGTTTGGAATTTGAAGTGTCCAGGATTCTGAAGCTTAGCAGTGGGCTGAGGATTCAAGGTACTTTTTTCCTTGTTGCATGCAATGCTACCCATGTTAATGGATTGACATTATCATGCATATGTTGTGTTTGATGTTTCAACTGTGTGTATTTTGCTGCCTAACTGTTAAGGCAACAATAATTGGCTGGAATGGTGCTTCGGCAATACCGATCTTGAATTATCTGCCAGGGAAAGAAAAGTGTAGATTTTAACATATAATTGATAGCAATTTTTTAAATAGAAAAGGCATAATTAGAAACACGACTTCTAAAAAAAATGCTATCTGTTATGCGCTAAAAAGGTTGCTATATGTTATTTCTCCCAAATATGCCCTTAATCTTTGTGTACCCGTTTGATATTGTTGGCATTCTAGTTGCTCTTATGATGCATTTTGTGTTGTAGGATAAGAAGCACCATCTTCATTCAAATTTATGCAATATATATCTTTGCAGAATCAACATCCTGCAATAGGAATTTAAGACTTCAACTTATTTGTTTTTAGAGATTCTTGAGGGAGAAGGGCCAGAAGCTCATGAAGGAGACTTGGTTGAAGTAAACTATGTGTGCCGGCGCTCAAATGGGTATTTTGTTCATAGGTAATCTGTAAAATTTTCAGTGATGATGACCAAATCCAGGTTGAATATATGCCTGGATAAAAACTCCTGCTTTCAACATTCACACTTGAGTTGAGTGTCCTTAAGTAACTGGTGTGACTTGATGCAGCACTGTGGATCAATTCAGCGGGGAAAGCTCTCCTGTCATACTTCCTCTGGATGAGAACCAGGTATGATACAGAGCTTCAAGTTAATTTTGTGATTAAATCATCCGATATTTAAATATCTCGTTAAGGGAAAAGGAGCTCGTACCACTTCACTACAGTGCTCAATGTAGCTTCAAGTTAATTAATAAAATGAACTTTGTAAAATTGGGTTTGTAGTTTTACCACAAATGTTGCTTTAGAATATACAGAGAACACCTTTCTATCATTTAAAACATAGCACCTAGCCACCTACAAACTGCATTTGTGGAAAGCAATCTTTCCTTCTTTTATTCATTCATTTTCTCATTTATTCGGTTATTGATCATCTGTTCTGACATATTTTTTGTCTTCTGATCATAAGTTATTAATTTTAACAGATATAAAAGGCTTGAAAGAGGTCTTGATGGGTATGCGAGCTGGAGGTATGGTAGCCTGGTGATAGTGCCAATTCTACTTGGAGCCAAATGTATTGTTGAGAAAGTCTTTCTGTTTTATCCTTGTATTATTTCACCAATCTCTTAACATCAAAAACAAGTTCACTCTCAAAAATACCACATTTCTCATGACCCGGATAGGGCCACGACCGGCGTACGAGGAGAACCAAACCATGGGCCCGACCCATCCCGCACAAGTCTCAGATAACTAGAACTTCAACCCAATTTTTTATACTTAATTTGATTATTTTAAAAAGAGAGAGAGAGAGAGAGAGAATAAATGCTACAATTTCAACACTCTGCTTGTTCTTATGCAGGGAAGAGAAGAACACTAATTCCCCCTTCTGTTGGATACATAAATGAAAACTTGAAACCAATCCCTCCCTGATGAGGTCAAACTTTTTTTTTCTCCCCATTTTATAGTGAAATTGGCAATGTCAATTGATTTTTTGTTTGTGTTTATTTGCTTTAATCAATTGAACTAAATTGATTGTTTTTTCCCTGGTTGCAGTTTGGACCTAGACGTAGCCTCTTCTCTCATGCAAATGAACCTCTTATTTTTTAGGTGCAACTCCTAAAAGTCCTACAATTTCGTTTTGAATTAATCTCAATTCGATTCTGTAATTTCTTTTTTGATAATATATGTGTAATGCCACTAATTTTTCCTATCTTTTTTATAGCTATGAACTAAATGATAGACCTTTATCTAATAATGATGATTAACTTGATCATAAATGAACTTCCTATACCTTTAAGTATATCAGGAACAGATTATCATTTTTTTTGAGATTATCATACAATCGAGACTTGACAAGTTAGAATTTCCATCGAACTCTATCCTCATTGTCAATAAATACCACATAATGACACGTTCGCATCTCCAAAAAAAAAGTACGGTGGATAAAACAAATCAATGGATTAAATAACTTTTGTACATTAAATAAACACAAGTTTAAATTAAGAAAAAATACATAAAAACGTTTCATATTCTAATTTTGAAATATATGTTTATATTATATATATATAATAAATGAAAGTACAAATAAACTACTGCTTTAATTGGTGTAATTGAAAATTAAGAGGTAAAAAGGAAATGAAGTGGGTCTTATCAAATTGAAGCTAACATTTTAACCAATAAATCAACAAATTGTAACAAACTGATAAAAAGAGCCGGCCTAGTCAAAGTTGGGAGAAATGATAAAACAAATTAATGGATTTATATGTGACATAATTGTAGGACATAGATTTTGAAAATAATTAATTAAGCAGTCAAATCTAGGGCAATCATAATTAAGGATTAATAACCCCAACGTGTGAACTGAAATTGTACTATATACTATATTGATTGAATGGGAAATTTTTGAGGAACCCAATTGGATTTAATTGATGGGAATTTAGATTTAAACAAATATAAATCAATGTCTAATAAAATAAAATGACAAATCATGATTTGAATTGAATGCATTATGGTGTATTATTAGTAAATTAATCAAAAAAGTTTGATGATATAGCTAAAATTTATAGGCTCCACCATCTCTACATAGTCTATACATAATACAAAATGCTCCTTGTAAATTTATGCATGTCTTATAGTGCAACCAACGTGGATCCATCCATGCCTTCAAACCCTTCCAGTTCTGGGATGAGTTATCGTCATTTTGTATCTACATTCTTTTACACTTTCGGTGGTTAAATATTTATTATATATTTTAGATTTAATCCAATGGTTGAAATTCAATTGTTTGAGTAAGTTTTAAAATGTGTTGGCAAAATCTTAGCCATTAAATTAACTCTAAAATATCTAAATAATATATCTACAGTTAAAAGCACCAAAATGATGTAAATACAAAAGGACTATAGCCAAATCCTCCACCCGTCCCTTTAGTTTGGATTACATTATTTAAATTTTACATTTAAAACTCGTGCTAATTCAAATATCAATGAGTATTATTGGAGACTAAAAAATTTGATAAAATTGTAAATTCGAGTTTTCAGAACACAAAATCTTCTATAATCAGCTCTCAAATCTCTTGCAAAGTATAAACAGATGAAGATCGCCTAATTATATTTAGGACAAAAGAGTTACTCCCCATCAAATAATTAAAAATAATTTTTTTCTATCAAATATTAAGCTTTAATTTTTTTTATAAGGCTTATTTTTCTAAATGTACACACTTGAGAGCAAATCACCCATGTGAATTTTATATCTCATTATATATTTTGAAGGCAATACGTCCTCCACTCTTTCCCTCATGGGCAACCCTCCATTAGCAAAACGAATTCTGACAAACAAAACCATTAAAAATCATGCACCATCTTGGAAAGGTACTTGAATGCAACCATAATGTTCATGAATTAAGCTTAAACATATGCACTCTTTTCTTTTTAGTTTTTCTTTTAATCTATACATTTATAATAGAACAACCAATCTTAGACCATCTCATGTCATGTGCCTTCCAATCACAAGTCAATATTAAGGGAAATATTTTCCCAAATCCAGATTCATATTGTTTGTGTTGAACAAATGACTAAAACCATACCAATTATAATTATATTACTCAATTCCTCCATTATTCATGTGTTTGATGGGATCTAATCTAGCTAGAATGTAATAATATCAATTCTTGTGATTTGGATCCATGTCAAGGTGCAATTCACAACATGACATTTGACATTGTCTATCCATATTGGTTGCCATTTTGACTCCTCCATTACATTCCAGATCTCCTAATCATTTTAGATATCCTTTTATGGACAAATTCATTATGCACTGTCAAATTATTGGGATTATATTGCTTTCTTTCTTTGACTGAAAGAGACACTAGCTAATTATATGTGCTTAGTCACTCTTTGATTGCACTTGATTAACGAATTCTCTGTCTAAAACAAGAGGATTTATATATTGGTTTTGAGATATAAAAGATGGCCACCAAGTGTTGTGGTGGAGTGACAAAAATTCCTCCCTTTTTAATTAGAGATATTAAGTTCAACCTTTAAGTATTGCAAAGTTTTAAAACTTGGCGGGGAGACTTTTATCGTCCATAAGAATTCTACTAGCTTGAATCCAAATTAGCTAGATGTTTAAAAGGAATTTAGATGCCAACTGATTTGATTAAGAAAAACTGAAATTGGAATCAATCAATATTTGATAATTAGATCATAGGTAACCAATAAAATGTTAGTTTGGTGGTTGCTATATTAATGTTTAGCAAGATAGAAGAAAAAGAACCATCAATACTCTAATTTTTGAAGTGATAGGCTTTGTTAATAAATTTTAATTTAATAAATCTTTACTTGTATTCATTTAGAAAAATATGCTCGAAAAGTTTGTTCTTGAGATTTACTGGAAGTGTGTAATTTTTAACTCCATAAAAAAATCCTAAATTTTGAAGTTTAACATTAAATTGAGTCAAACAGCAACCACTTAAATTTGACAAAACCTAATTTTAACAATTTGTAGTATTTTGAAGGGTAAATTTAACAATTTTATTTGGAAGGGGCATTTTGGCTCATTTGGAAACTTAACTCTTCATTATTGGTAGGTGAAAAAGTGATCCATTTTTGAGTCACAAATTCTTTTTTTTCTTTATTTTTTCAATGGAAAAAGGAGAGTTTAGGGCCTACCCATGTTGGTTACATCCCTGCTGGACGTGACCATGCAGACAATTATTTCCCGCTGCACAATATTCGCTTACTTAGCAGTAACCAATAGGCACGTCACTATGACATCCGCTAGGAGCCAACGACAAGATAAATCCATGGGGATATCCGGTATAGCCACATGAAAATAAGTGAGTTTTGAACTCGAACCATTGTAGAAACAGGATATTGCCCCTACAGCTGGACCACCTTCTAAGAGGTCACAAATACAAAATCTTACAAATGTACCCTTTAATTGAAGTACACATAGACATAAAACCTTTCGCCTACAGTATCGAGAATAAGGCTAAAGAGAGAGGGGGCACCTTTTACTCATATTTTCTTCATTTTCTGTGTCATTTGTCTCTTCTTTTGACGTGTTTGTTGTCCCTTGATTTCTCAAAGTTTGGATCTTAGAGCCTCTTCCTTTTTTACTTTTCATTCTTTTTGAGGAGTTAAACTCTCAATTCCATGGTTAATAAAAACGTTTTCGAGTTTGTCATCTTTCCTTAGTTCTGTTAGACTCGAATTCATATTGGTCGAATTCAAACCCTTAATAAATTATTTGAGCTAACCTCAAGTGACAAATGCCATAAAAATATTTGAATACTATCCGACTACTTAAAATTGTTTGAATAATTTATTCTCTTTATTTTGAAATAGACTTGTTTATCCTAAAGTTTAGATTTATTGTTGGAGTAATTATGTAGTACTATTATATTAGAATATCCTTGTTTACTTGACACATTTATTAATGGAATATTAACGCAACCAAATGTTGAATTCTTCTTAAAAAATTTGAAGTTAATATTTTTAACTGATTTAGCTACTATTTTAATCTGAATAAAAAAAATTAAGTGTATCACATCAGGAAAAAATGAATATTCCTTTTACTTAAATAATTTATGTATGCATTAGGCAATATAAGCACAAAAATATTCTTACAGGCTTAACGAATCATAATATTTTTGTTAGTAGTCGTATATTTGTATTACTAGTTTTCCCTCTCCATCAATACGTATATATAGCGGTCAAATCGTACATTAGTTAATATATTGCTTTATTGAATGAGACATGTTAGTGGGTGAAAATCAAAAGTTGCATGTATGATGCATTATTCATATACCCTCTTTGGTGTTAATTCATTAATTATCCTTTTTTTGATAACCATTCATTCATTAATTATTTCACATATATATTCATTAATTATTACTAGAAAACTGCAAGAAACTTTATGATTTCATTTTTTGTGTAAGAATTTAATTTAATTTAATTATATTACTACAAAAAGATCTCATATATGGCATCATGACCAAAAATTCATTGACTAAGCTTATGAAATGTCAGAACTTCTCTTCACTGTGCATTTCTTGATTGATCTGTCATTGAATACTTCTACTATTTACTCCATAATAAATGTTCTCTACTATTTCTTTCAGATTTTAGGAAATAATATTTCAAAAAATTTTAAAAAATAATCGGATTGATTCCAAAAACTTTCCATCGTTTTAGCTGTACTAGATTACACTTCTCTCAAATGGTAACTCATTTCATGATTAGTCAAAAAGTCTTTCACTTCTAGTCACAGAATCCTTTTCCTCACAAGTTGATTTCGAAATCTCTTGTCAATTATCATATAGTCATTTGATTTGGATTTGTTCTTCTTCTTGAACTGTAAATCATTTCACAATTTAAATGCGTATGCTTGTAAATATACACTTAGTAATTGGATGGCAGGTGCTTCATCAGTGAAAACCTTTAATTTTTAACCGATACACTACTAACATTTTAAAAATAAAATAAAATTCGAGTCACAGGAATCAATAACCGCAACATGGACATCCCAACATGATGGAATCGATACACTACTAACATGATGGAACCAAAATTAGTTTTAATGTTAAAGGATTGAAATTTCAATTTATTATGAGAGTTAAATGTCAAAAAATAAAAAGTGAATTAGATTCAATGATGATTAGATTATTAGTTAGTAAATTAGTTGAATTGTATAATAAGAGAAAATAGAGAAATCAATACGTCCATTTAAATTAGTTTGGATAAGATGGCTCATTTTCAAGAGATAAAGTTCTACGGATTTTTTTTGTTAATCAGCTCTCTTTTATTATTTTTTTTATAAAAGAAATAGACCATCCCATTAAGGTTTAATCGAGCCAAACTAAGTCGCTTATGAGCAGCTCGACTCATTTACACCCCTACATCCGAGATAAATTTTTAAAATGATTTCTTGAAAAATGAATAAAGTTGAATTGTGAATGGAAAAGCTTTCCTTTAAATTTATACTTGCTTCTCATTCTTAGAAAATTCTACCGTTATTTTTGAATGATATAAAAAGTTACACTTTATTTTTTTGAAGGGTAGAAGTTACACTTTATTAATGCACATCTTTTCAAGCTTAGTAATTTTATGATGCATTAAATAGTGTTAAGACTTTTATCGATCATAAAATAATACCGGTTAATTTTTCATTAAGTAAAATTAACTTCTTCTCTATAAAGAAGTGTCCCTTAAAAACTTTCTTGAAATTGAGACATTATTTGCAAGAAAAGCTTTGTAAATTAATGTGGGGGATGATGCCCGTGACCAATAATACTCAAAAAGCCATAACATTACCCATCAAAACATACTTAAAATTAAATAAGGGCATATCCTTTGTTTTTGTACCGCTCATGTTTTGTTGGTGTGTGTAGGTCATTTTTTGGGGGACTTTGATGGTGAAATTCCACTAATTAACTATTAAGTTGGTCTGATAATGCTTCTTCCACTCCAACTCAATCCCAATTTAAATATTTTTTTGCTATTTTTTTAATCCTTTACAGCAAAGACCACCCGACAACATTACCAAATTTGCAGATTATAATAATTTTTGAAATTTTTAACATATTCCCTTACTTACATGTGCACTTCACTACTTCATCACATTCCACATTCACTCATAATGGGTAATTAATAAAATTAAACCAGATTAGATCTTTCATCATCAATGTTTTATTTTCGCCCTCTTAACATTAATTATATATCTATTCTGCTTCCATGGAATAAACAACCATTACACATCCCTAAAGTTCAAGTAAATTCCTGTTAATTATTAAAAATATATTCACTTGTTGATTGTTTTTTCATTTTTGTAAACTAAACTTTAACTCACAACCGTTAAACTTGAAAACCACTCTTATTTTATTAAACTTGTTTTATTAGACCACTCAATAGCTAAATACTCATTTTGATGAATTTATATTCTTAGAGTTGGCCACGAGACTCTCATTATCTAGTTTTAAAGTTTCTCCATTCCTATTTTTTGCAGGTAGTAAAATTCATTCTATCAAATTTTAAAACTTTTTTAAGTTTAAGATTCAAGTTCCAGAAATCTTTGATTAAGAGATGAATGAGGAAAACTTGTATGAGGACTATTGAATCAACGGCTAATTATTAGTATTGTTTTCTTTTGGTTGGTGTGTTCATTCAAATAACAGCAAGTGAAGTACAAAAAGTGGACAGTGCATAATCCTAAAATCAATGAAAAGTTAATAAAAAGGTGCAGAGAGGTATTAAAACATAGAAATGGTGGCT
>CAODLS011463211.1:0-14314 GCA_948243855.1 Flueggea neowawraea | reverse complement strand
TTCATTTTAGGATTTTGAACAAATGCTCATAGGTTCAGATTTAGGATGTTTCTGTTAGAATGGGTGTTAAGGGTTGTGATTTTGGGACTTTAGGATTCTATTAACACATAATGTAGGCTTGGATTTGCATAAATCGAACATGTTAGTGAATGAGTTTCAAACCCATTCGTTTTGGATCAATTTAGGGTGTTTTTGAGTTGTTTTGATGATTTTGACTCTAGATTTGAGTTTAGGGGTTGAATTGAGTCAATGTGGGTGTTGGGTATCGATTTCTATCGGCAAAATTTTGTCAAGTTTAGGTATGATCTGGCAAGGGTCTTACTCGAGTAAGCATATGGCCTACTCGAGTTAGCGATGAACACGGTGTTACTAGAGTAAGCTCACATGGCTTACTCGAGTAAGCCCTTTGGGTTACTCGAGTGAGGCTTGATTCTGAGGGAACAAATGTGTAATTTTGTACATTTTTGTACCTCTTAGTGTTGGGGGACTATTTTGAAAATTCTAACTACTTTGAGGACTAGTTAGGAACTCTAGAGTACTTTGAGGAATATTTAGGACTTAGTCCAGTCTCGGGGAGTAGAACATAATTTTACATAGGTCGAGGACCTAACTGTTATTTTTCATAGATTCCAGATTTTGGGTCGAGAGTGATAGATTCTCTTTCGAGTGACCTCAAATATCAGCATCTGCATATGCATATCATGCATTCGGTACCGCCATAGTACCAACATCATTTTTTTGATATCTGTTATGGATGCATCTGTTCCAGTTTTCTGTTCCTGTCAGCACGATCAGCCACCGAGTGGGGCTTGACTGGATTGTTAGCTTTGGACATCAGGTGAGTGAAATGATAACTTCAGACACATAGGTTATGTCTTCCTACTTATATAGTTTTTGTTGTGTCAGGATATGACATGACATCTGACTAATAATTATTTGGTTAATTATTAATCGGATTTATGGGTTTGTAATAACCAACATTTTTACTCTGCTAATATATATTAGTGTATATATATTTTTTCTGAAAATATAAAAATCTATTCTGCATGAATGTCTTTTATATTATTGTATATAATATATTTTGATATTGGACACCTAGTTACGAGGTACGTAACATTTGATATATCAATGCTTTGTAAAGGCCGTAGTTACCGGGGTAAAAGAGTGACCGTGTATCCGGCCAAATACATTATCTGCTATGTCTGGTGGCGGAGTCCACAATACTATTATGTTCAGTCTGCTATATATATATATATATAATAAATTAATATATATATATATTAATTTATTATTCATTAATTTATTAGGAAATTTCTCTATCTTTTCTGCAATATGACTTTGTAATTCAATACCATGTCCATCAACATACATTCCTAGAAATTCAACCTTATCTTGAAGTAATTTAGACTTGTTTTTAGAAAGTCCTAGACCATGTTGTTCACATAAAGCAATAAATGTATCTAAATGCTTTAAATGAGAATTAAAATTATCAGATAAAATAAGCACATCATCAATATATACAAATATATAATCATAATCACGAAATATGTTATCCATTTTTCTTTGAAAAATCTGAGGAGCATTTTTTAAACCAAATGGCATAACTTTCAATTCATATTGACCTTGTGGAGTCCAGAATGCCGTGTATTTCATACTATCAGGGTGCATTTTAACTTGCCAAAATCCACTCTTACAATCGAATTTAGAAAATATTTTCTTACCTCTAGTTCTATTTATCAGGCTTTCTTTATAAGGTCAAAAATATCCATCAAACACAGTATTATCATTTAATTTCTTATAGTTGATAACCATTCTAGCTTTTTCTCTTATCTGTTCTGCATGGTTTCTTACCATAAAAGCTAAAGAGCTATGTGGAGACTGACTTGGCTAAATCAAATTTAAATCAAGCAATTCTTTTATCTATATTTTAAATTCATTTTGATCAAATTCATTATAATGCATATGTTTTACTCTGATTATTTTATCTTTATCTTTCATTTCTAATCTGGCAAAAAGTTGATTTTTATCCCAAAATTTTAGAGGGTTATCAGTATATCATTTTTCAAGTCTATCATTCAAGCTTTCAAAAACAACTTTAGTGTTTTTGCAATTTTATGCAAATAATCAATTTAAGCCTAGGATTATCGGAACGTTAATATTAACCATCCTTATCAAAGACAGGGGTAGTAGGATCAAAATCAATAACAGTCTTTGGACCAAAACAACTATTTCTAATAAATTCTAAAGTTTGAACTATTTTTAACATTAAAAGAATCGTACTTTGATAATCAGGCGCTCTAAATTCATGATTAATTTCCTTTTCGGCGACAATCTGAGCGTTAAATTCTCTAATAATATTATCGATATTATCTTTACTGGTTAAATCTAGATGGACAAGATAGTGACCAAATTTCTCAGCAAAATTATCCATGTGATAGAATCATTATACCTATCATGCAAAGTTCAACAAATGATAAAATTCAATAAAGCTATCATACTTATTTCAAACAAGAACTAAATTAAAGGGTCCAACACGCTTCCTTACCAATCAATCCATTTTGAACTTTGGACTGTTGGGCCAAGCAACGAGGCTTTTAGTGAGCATCTCAGCTCCAACCTGAGCACATATGTGGTTTGTTTCCTACACCAATCGTAAGGATTGGAAAGACAAAGAGGGGTGATGGATCGGATAATTTAGAAGTTCTTAAAGAAAAAGTATATATATATATATATATATATGATACTGTCTGAATGCATGATGTCTGCTATGAATGCGAATATTTTGTAAAACGTTTTATGAAAGTTACTACATATGTAGGGTGTATACATATTATATCAGTATATACGTGTACGGTATCTTTTGAATGGTTTTCAAAACTATCTTTGTGAGGCACGTATGAGGCCATCTACAGTGTTGTTTCCTCTTTATGCCCTGGCCTCCATTGTATTTTTGTCTATCTTCATTGTCTATCTTACAGATATATTTTGATGCTCAGCATCTGTTCGGCATCTCGAGACCAGTGAGGCATTCTTGCTATTCAGTGAGTGCCCTCGTTCGAGCTCTACTTTTGTATTTTGTTATTAGAGTTCCATACCGGGTTATTGTAGGGATATTGGGCTATATTTTTGTATTTTGGATTTTGAACATACTAAAGTAGTTTTATATTTATTTTGATAGTATTATATTCATACTATTTTCCAATATATCGTATTATATTAAATGAAAGTTTTGATAAATAATTGTTTGGGTAGAATATTTGTATCTCCAAGGCTTGTGCGAGATGACATGGGCTTCTATAGATAGTTCACCTTATACGCCGGTCACCGACGCAACTCGGGTCGTGAAAAGGCAGTATCAAAGAGTTAGGTTCTATATTGTCTGGTTCAGTGTGAAACATAGGTATCTTTGATCGAGTCAGATGATTTTCCTCTGTATATCCCTTGATCTTTGGTACGGTACTGTGGCAATCACTTTCATTTGGACATCTACATACATGTATGTATGTCTATTATCTGTAGTGATGGATTGTCGTAATCGTGGTCGTAGACGTGGACATGGTCGACCTAAGCGAGTGCCTGATAAGGCCGTCGCTCAATCTGCAGTGGATCTGCATGATTCACATAGCGAGCTAGAGGTTGCAGTGCCAGCAACTCCAGCTTCTCACCGCTCAGCTGGAGATGGTTCAGTAGATGACTCGAGTTCTCAACCATTTGGGGAAAGTTCAGCCTTGTCAAACGGCTGGAGGTCAGCCAGTTCTGCCAGCATGAGTAGCACCAGTTCAGCCTGAGGTGCCACATGTTCAGCAGCCTCAGCAGGAGGAGGTTGCAGTAGTTGCTCCAGTGATTGCACCAATGGCAGATAGCATGATTTGTTGGACTGATTTATGAAGCTCAAGCCACCCAAATTTTCAGGTAGGATGGGAGAGGATCCGTATGACTTCTTTCTCGAGGTGGAGTATTGTTTTGAGGTTATAGGCATTACTGATGATGTCGACAGGGTCAAACTCGTTGTGTTTCTTCTTAGTGGTCCAGAAGCGAGATGGTGAAGGAGCCTTGAGGCTCGGTATAGTTTCAGTTGGGCTCGATTCAAGAGTGAGCTCATTGTGTCTGTTCTTCCTCAGAGTATCCGGGATAGAAAGGCAAATGAGTTCAATAATTTCCATCATGGGACTGGTATGTCGGTGACGGAGTATGAGGAGAAGTTTAAGGACTTGAGTAGATATGCACCTCTAGTGAGTCAGGGAGATGAGGCATTTGGCTAGGAAGTTTTTGGAGGGGTTACGTCCCACTATTGGCAGGATAGTGGCGACCCGAGAGCTATATACCATTAGGTAGATTAGAAAGGCTGCCATAGGGATATAGTATATACATGAGAGACACTCGAAGGAGCCAAAGATGGCAAAGACCGAGGGTACTTCTAGAGGCTAGCAGGGCCAAAGTCAGGGAACTCAGTCGGAGTAGAGGCATCGACACTCATTTGGAGGGCAGGGGCCTAGTCAGAGCACTCAGAGTCTCAACGTGATGCAGCCAGCTAGGCAAAGTAGAGGACAGAGCTCGAAGAGTTTAATTCTGCCATGTGTTATCTGTAAGAAGAGACATCTTGGGGTATACAACAAGGCAATGGGAAACTGTTTCTACTGTAGACAGTCGGGGCATAAGATAGCAGAGTGTCCAGTGAAGCTAGGTACAGGGGCTCAGGCTGGGCAATCTACAGTAGGAGGTTCAGGTACAGTCAGTACAGGTGTTGGTGGGAGAGCCGATAGAGGTTTCAAGAGTCGTATTCAGGCTGGCCAGAGCAGTGGTCGTGGTCAAGCCGCTCAGAGTAGTGCTCTTACAGGAGGGCAGACATGAGTATATCATCTCACCCGTCATGAGGCACAGACCTCCAATGATGTAATTACTGGTACGCTCTCTATTCCTATTACTTCAACATATGTATTGTTTTACTCATGTGCATCTTATTCATTCGTTACTCCATATTTTATTCAGCATGCTGAGTTAGTGTTGCATCCATTGGACAAGTTGGTAGAGGTTTCATCCCTTATGGGTTGTAGGATGATGACAGACTCTGGGTTTAAGAGTGTGATTTCTTTTGGTGAGCATGAGTTGGCAGCCGACCTCATCCTATTAGATGTAGGGGAGTTTGATGTCATATTAGGTATGGATTGTCTCTTTGATTGGCATGCTATATTGGATTGCTTTGCCAAGAGGGTATATTTTCGACTGCCTAGTCAGACAGTGTTGTCCAGAGTTATGTGTCAGCAGTGAGAGCTGAAAGGATGATCCACCGAGGTTGTGAGGCATACTTTGCTTTTGTGCTCACTGAGCCTGAGGGATCAGATTTGAGAGTAGGAGATGTACCGGTGGTTTAAGAGTTTTCTGACGTATTTTTGGAGGAGTTACCGGGACTTCCACTTGAGTAGGAGATTGAGTTTTCCATAGAGGTATAGCCTGGAACCGATCTGATATCGATCCCACCGTATCGGATGGCACCAGCAAAGTTGAAGGAGTTAGAGACTTAGCTGAGGAACTTCTTATACAAAGGGTTTGTTTGGCCAAGCGTTTCACCTTGGGGTGCGCCAGTCTTATTTGTAAAGAAGAAGGATGGGAGTCTTCGTAAGTGCATCGACTACCGTCAGTAGAACAAGGTAACGGTGAAGAACCGATATCCACTTTCGAGGATAGATGATTTGTTTGACCAGTTACATGATACATAGTGGTTTTCCAAGATCGACTTGAGGTCGGGATATCACCAGTTAAGGATTCAAGGTGAGGACATTCCTAATATGGCATTTTGAACTAGATATGGCCACTATGAGTTTTTAGTGATGTCATTCGGTCTGACGAATGCTCACGCAACATTTATGGATTTGATAAATAGGAAGTTCAGACTGTATCTAGATCGTTTTGTCAATGTCTTCATCGATGACATATTGATCTACTCGAGCATTAGAGAAGAGCACGAGGACCATTTGAGGTCAGTGTTACAAACTTTGTGAGAACATTTGCTTTACACTAAGTTCTCAAAGTGCGAGTTTTGGCTAGAGCAGGTAGTGTCTCTCGAACACGTGATGTCAAGAGATGGTATTTTGGTAAATCTAAAAAAAGTGGAGGTTGTACTCCATTGGGAGAGGCCTAAGACTGCTACGGAGATTCGGAGCTTTCTTGGCTTGGCGGGGTATTACAGAAGGTTTATCCAAGATTTCTCGAGGACTGCAGCTCTTGTGACTCGGTTGACATAAAAGGGAGTCACATTTGTCTGGTCTGATAGATGTCTGGACAATTTTTAGAAACTAAAGAAGTGTTTGACCAGTGCGCTAGTGTTGGTATTACCATCGGGTTTTGGAGGATTTGTGGTGTATTGCGATGCATTGAGAGTTGGCCTAGGTTGTGTGTTGATGCAACATGGCAAAGTGATCGTCTATGCATCGAGACAACTTAAGAGGCACGAACAGAACTACCCGACGTATGATCTAGAGTTGGCAGCGGTGGTTTTCACACTCAAGATCTGGAGGCATTATTTGTATGGAGAGACTTTTGAGATCTTCACAGATCATAAGAGTTTGAAGTATATCTTCAAACAGCGAGACCTGAATCTAAGGCAGATACATTGGATAAAAATGTTGAAGGATTATGATTGCACCATATCATATCATCTTGACAAGGCTAATGTTGTTGCCAATGCTCTGAGTAGGAAGTCGGTGGGTAGCTTAGCTCATATCTCTATTGAGAGACGACTTGCAATGTCCGAATGGCAACATCTGATGGAGTCCAGAGTTGACTTACGGTTTGATGACTCAGGAGCGTTATTGGGTCATATCGAAGTGAGGCTTGTTCTGTTGGATTGCATTAGAGAGGCTCAGAAAGAGAATGCTGAGATTTTGAGCTTTATAGAGAAGGTTAAATCCTCTGAGATACCGGGATTTAGCATTGATGACTCTGAAGTCCTTTGGTTTGGACTGAGATTGTGTGTACCATCTTTGGATGGCTTACAAGAGGAGATTATGACTGAGGGTCACAGTTCTACATATTTTGTACACCCGAAATACAATAAGATGTATCGGGATCGTCGAAAGTCCTATTAGTGGTCGGGGTTGAAGAAGGACATCAGTAAGTTCATCAATCAGTGTTTGACCTATCAGCATGTTAAGTTTGAGCACCAGTGACCTTCTGGATTGCTACAGTAGATGCCACTTTCGAATTGGAAATGGGATCACATCACGATGGATTTTGTAGTAGGACTACCGAGGACGTCTGTTGGATATGACTCCATTTGGGTGATTGGTGACCGTTTGACGAAGTTAGCACATTTTCTCCCTGTCAAGACGACATATGGAGTGGCACGCTTAGAAAAGTTATATATTGACAGGATTGTATGTCTGCATAGTATGTCAGTCTCTATAGTGTCGGACAGAGGATCACAGTTCACATTGCAGTTTTGGCATAAGCTGCAAGAAGAGTTGGGTACTCGATTGGATTTTAGTACGGCTTTCCATCCGCAGACTAATGGTCATTCTGAGCGCACGATTCAGACCTTGGATGATATGTTGAGAGCGTGTGCTATAGATTTTGCAGGGAGTTGGGATTCCCATTTGCCTCTGGTAGAGTTTGCGTACAACAACTCGTACCATTCGAGTATCGGATGGCACCACACGATTCTTTACATGGCAGGAAGTGTAGTTCTCCACTTTGTTGGGCTGAGGCCAGTAAGATAGAGCCATTGGTGTCAAATCTTATTTTGGAGACTATTGACAAAGTCAGACTGATCCAGTAAAGGATCCAGACTACTCACAGTCTTCAGAAGAGTTACACTAATCCGAAGCGTAAACATTTAGAGTTTGCAGTCGAAGACCATTTATTTCTCAAAGTATCACTGATGAAAGGCGTAATGAGATTTGGGAAGAAGGGAAAGTTAAGCCCGAGATACATTGGTCCATTTGAGATCATCGGTTGTGTTGGAGTCGTGGCATATGAGTTGGATCTACGCCTCAGTTCGCTTTTGTTCACCCAATGTTCCATATCTCACTTCTGAGGAAGTATATTTCTGATCCGTCACATGTTCTGGCACCACAGTCAGTCAAGGTTAGGGCCGATCTGTCATATGACGAGGTTCCGTTGAGGATCATTGACCGTCAGGTCAAGAGACTCTGGAATAAGGAGATAGCTTCAGTAAAGGTGATTTGGAGGCACCATTCAGTTAAAGAGGCCACTTGGGAGGCCGAGGATGAGATGCGGCGTAGATATCCGCAACTGTTTGATTATGTAGACCCTTAGGTTGGTATCTTTCTGTCACAGTCTCTGTATTTTGTTTTGTCTTTAGTCATGCATACTTAGCATTTCAGTCTCTGCATCAGTTTCTGTATGTCTTTGCATACTCTGGCATCATTTTCTGCATACCTAAGTTCGAGTGAGTTAGAATTGTCTTAGATTCGTAGATCGATGTTCTATGATCTACCAGTTGATTTGGAGATCTAGGTTCGATCTTAGCATTGATTTGGCTTGTCTGGAAATTCGAGGATGAATTTATTTTGAGGAGGAAAGTGTGTAATACCCCGTCGGATTCTGATACAGCTCTCTATAGCTTTCGCTTCTGCCCCGAGTCGTCGTGATTGATTGGAGTGTTGAGTGTTAGGTTTCTTATGTGATTAATAAAGATCATATGTAGCGCAAAAACACAAACTTTCACAAAAGAAACAAGTCAATATACATGTATGTTAAAATAATTGATTAAAGATAGGATCTTTATACCTTTGAAGACTTACCAAATTACTATTTCACCAAAACAATAGCCCATATAATTTGATCTCTTTCTCCTTTGCTTGTATCGAATGGAATTGACAAAGGGACTGCCAAAATACTACTCTCCTCTACTCTCACACACACACAAATCTATAGGTTATGACTACATGTGCTAGCACTAAAAAACACTTTCTTTCATGCCTTGTTAAATTCAGATTTTGAGAGAGAAAAGAAAATGGTTTTCTTTCTCCTATTCTGAATGATTGTCGAACCTTAAACCAAGAGTAAGTTAGAGAATCAAATTTCTCTTCTTTTTCTCCTTTTAGGTTATGGCTAGGAAGAAAAGAGAAAGATTAGATTGAGTGGCATCCCAAAACTCCAGCTTTATTTATGGACAACCAACTCAATCTAAAACTCCTTGACAAGTCCTACTTGAACAAGGACTCTTCTTCCCTCTTTTAAGTAATTAATTAAATCTTCTTAATCAAATACTCTATTAGGCCGAATTCATTATTCCCTTGAGCCTAATGGGTGTGTCGAATTCATATTTGGCCCATCTCATTATGGTTTAATCATTAACATAAATTAATGCCCTGGCAAGAAAAACAGTTTTAGCCCTAACCTAGAACTTTAGCGTGTGCGATCCTGTAGGTTCATTCAATGTTGGCAATGGGACCAAAATTAATTTAAAGTCTATATATCATAATTGGTCTCTAGGAAAATATTATGATTACCCAAATTGAAATGAATGTCAATTATGAATCAACATAACCTAATTTCAACCTTATACAACCATTTGTCTTTCCATATCGTGATTAGCATAAGGCATAGAGCCGATCACCCTTATTTTTTGCTAAAACATTTCCTTGGTCTAATAGTGATCATAACTAAGTCAAATAAATGATAACTCTTATCATTTTATTTGAGTGTGGTCACACACTACTCAGTTTCACTAATCAAGTCGCCGGTGATATCTGTTATCTCCTTGAGATGGGCAATCTCTTCACTTCATTCATGTTCCTTAGCATGATTTGTGGCATACCCAATCATACTCATAGTTTTTACTCATTACGATTAACGTTACGTGTATGTTAAAGTATACGAGGACTGACCCAAGATTCCATAGTGATTTTAGGTCGAGGGATTCAAGTATAAGCATTACATGAGAAATAATTATGTCCTTCAACCATGTAGTGTTCTCATGAGCGGATCGATCCAAAACATTGTTCTCTAACATGTATCTATGTTCTCTTTTCAATATCTCATATCCTATGACCCGTAAAATATGATTATCTTATATAGTACATATAGAGTACATACTATCCTTGGTTTATTGTCACTCCTATGACGATAATCGACTCGGGATATTTAGAATAGTATTTTTTATGCTTCAAGGTTTTATTACCCAAATCACATATTTGATAACTTAAGCAGAATTATTATTCATAGATATTTTATCTAATTAAACATGCACATAAATAATAAAAAGGCAAAACAATGCCTCAAAGTATGTGTATATATATATATATATATATAATCTGGATACAATGTATTGGGGTTAGAGCTTACACTAATAATCTCCAACTAGCACTAGTCTCAATCATACATAATCCTAAGACCGAAGGATCTAACATGACCTTCATGCCTTGGCTTAGCTAACTGCTTGGTTAGCAGATCTACTACATTGTTTTCTCCAGGAATCTTGTATATCTTCATATCTCCTCTCTCGATAATCTCTCGAATGAGATGGTATCTCCTGAGTATATGTTTGGATTTATGGTGTGATCAGGGCTCCTTAGCCTGTGCAATGGCCCCATTATTATCACAATAGAGTTCTATTGGACCTAGGATGCTTGGAACAACTCCTAATCTAGTAATGAACTTCTTAATTCAAATAGCCTCCTTTGCAGCTTCTGAAGCTGCAATATACTCAGACTCTATAGTATAATCGGTTACGATGTCTTGTTTAGAGCTATTCCAGCTTAGAACATCTCCATTCAGGCAAAACACATAGCCAGATTGCAATTTTGAGTCCTCGGCATCAATTTGGAAGGCTGCATCAGTGTAACCGTTTACAATGACCTATTTCTATACGACGTACACTAAGAAGAATCCTTTAGTCCTTTGTAAGTACTTAAGGATCCCTTTGATAGCAGTCCAGTATTTTTCACCTGGATCCTGTTGGAACCTGTTTGTCATGCTTAGTGCATGTGCGACATCCAATCTAATACATAGCATGGCATACATGATAGATCCTATAGTCGAAACATATGGAACTTTACTCATGTATTCCCCTTGTTCTATTATATAAGGATTATTCTTCTTACTCAGAACAACTCATTGTGACAAAGATATATAATCTTTCTTGGAGTCAACCATACTAAACTGTTTCAGTACTTTATCTATTTATTTTTCTTAACTTAGTCCCAAGAGCTGTCGTGATCTATCTCTATAAATTCTTATACCCCGTATTATTTCGTCGTCACCTAAGTCTTTCATGGAGAAACACTTCCCTAACCATTGTTTAACATGTAACAATGTTGGGATGACATTCCCAATGAGTAGGATATCATCAACATGAAAGATCAAAAATACTACAATACTCCCACTATTCTTCTTGTATATACAACGCTCATCTTCGTTCTTGAGAAAACCAAATTCTTTGACTGCCTCATCAAAGCGAAGATTCCAACTTCGGGATGTAGTAGATCCGCTAACCAAGCAGTTTGCAAACCTTATTAGGATTCTTAGGATCGACAAAGCCATGTAGTTGTGTTATGTATACATCCTCAATGAGGTTTCCATTAAGGAAAGCCGTCTTGACATCCATTTGTCATATCTCATAGTCATAATATGCGGTTATGGCAAGTAGAATCCTAATGGATTTGAGCATGACTACTGGTGAAAAAGTTTTATCATAGTCAATACCATGAATTTGTTTAAAACCTTTAGCCACTAGTCTACCTTTGAAGATATTATCGGCCTTTTCTTTGAAAATGTATTTGCACTCAATGATCTTAGCACCTTCAGGTGGATCAACCAAATTCCATACTTGGTTATCATACACTGATTGTATTTCAGATTCCATGACTCCAAGCCACTTCTTTGAATTTGGACTTTCAATCGTCTCTTAGTAGGTAGTGGGCTCATTTTGATCCACTATCACTATGCTTTGATCGTCAGTTATGAGAACACCATATCTCTCAGGCTCGTGACAAATCCTACCAGACCTTCTTAGGTCTTGCATACTGGGTTCGAGTTCTACAGCTTCTTATGAATCTGTTTCCATTTTCATACTATCATGTATAGGAGTTTGTGGTTCTTGAATTTCTTCAAGTTGTACTTCACTCCCACTGTTTGTCTTGAAAATAAACTCCTTTTTAAGGAAAACAGCTTTCCGACCAACAAACACTTTGTTCTCACTTGGGTTGTAAAAGTAATATCATTTAGTTCCTTTAGGATATCCCATAAACAAGCATTTATTGGTTTTGGATGCTAGCTTATTCGATGTTAATCTCTAAACAAATGACTTGCAAACCCAAATCCTTAGAAAAGACATATTGGGCTTCTTCTCAGTCCATATCTCATATGGTGTCTTCTCAACTGCTTTAGTTCGAGTTCTGTTTAGCAAGAATGCAGCAGTTTCAAGGGCAAAACCCCATAAGAAAATTGGAAGATCAATTTGACTCATCATAGATCGAACGATATCTAATAGGGTTCAATTTCTCCTTTTGGACACACCATTCCATTGAGGTGTTCCTGAAGGAGTGAGTTGTGAAACTATTCTACACTCTTTTAGATGTTGGTCAAACTCTTGACTTAAGTATTCGCCACCAAGATCTGATTGAATAGGTTTTGTACTTTTGCCAAGTTGGTTTTACACTTCATTCTTGAACTCTTTGAATTTTTCAAAAGTCTCGAATTTATGTCTCATTAGTTAAACATAATCATATCTACTGAAGTCATCCGTGAAAGTAACGAAGTAGCTATAACCACCTCTAGCTGATGTGCTTAGTGGTCCACATACATCACATACATCGATATGTGTTAGGCCCAATAAGTCACTTGCCATTTCACTTTGTTTGTTGAAAGGACTTTTAGTCATCTTCCCACGTAGACAAGATTCACATGTCTCATAAGATTCAAAATCGAATGAGCCAAGAATTATATCCTTATGGAGTCTTGAGATGTGTTTCACGTTTACATGTCCTAAACGACAATGCCACAAATATGCTGGGTTTAATTTCTTTGATCTAACCCGTTTAGTATCAATGTTATAAATGGGTTTGTGGTTTTCTAAGTCTAGGATATAAAGTCAATTACTAAGCAAAGCATTGCCATAGAAAATTTTCTCGCGATGAATTGAAATAACATTATTCTTAATAATGAAAGTAAATCCATCTAAATCCAAACATGAAACCGAAATAATATTCTTACTCATAGCAGGAACATAATAATAATTCTTTAAAAGAAATAAAAGTCCACTAGGTAAAGTCAAATGAAAATCCCCAATCTCTAGGGCAGCAACCTTTGCTCCATTCTCAACTCTTAGGTCGACTTCACATTTCGCCAATATCCTTATATTTCTTAGTCTCTGCACATTTCAACAAATGTGAGAACCACATCCGGTATCTAATACCTATGAAATAGAAATAGATAGATTGACTTATATAACATAAATACCTGAAGTGGAAGCCCCGCCTCCATTCTTCTTTAGTTCTTCCAAGTAGAGCGGGCAATTCCTTTTCCAATGACCAGGGTTATTGCAATGGAAACATACGCCCTCCTTCTGTGCCTTGGGCTTAGGCACCTTGGGCTCATTCCCTTTTGACTGAGCTCCAACCTTGTCTTTGGGCTTGGGCTTGACCTTGCCTTTCCCTATTCCACCTACCTTTACCCTTTTGAACCAGCGTCATAGGATTGGTTTTATTGATGTTCTGCTCAGCATTTTTAAGCATCCCATGCAACTCAATAATAGATTTATTCATACCATGCATGTTAAAGTTCATGACGAAATGGTCATAACTACCAGGTAGTGATCCTAAAATAAGGTCGGTTGTTAGTTCCTTGTGAATAGGTGCATCCAGTTTTTCCAAAGTATCAATATACCCTTCCATCTTGAGCACATGGGCCCTTACTGAAGTACTCGGTGCCATTTTGCAGGAAATCAACGCCTTAGTAGTCACGAACCTTTCATGACGGGCTTACTCTTGGAACATTTCCTTGAAATGAGACATGATTTTGAAAGCTTCTATGTCCACGAATTGGCTTTGCAATTCAAAGCTCATGGTGGCCAACATGAGGCAAGTCACATCATTGGAGTCATTCCTTTTCTTTTTGAATGTATCCCTTTGCGCAGTGGTGGCATTTCGAGCTGGTTCATTAGGCAAAACTTGGTTTAGGACTTCAAGCTTCTTCTCTTGCTTGAGAATAATTCTCAAGTTTCGAGATCAATCGATAAAGTTAGTGCCATTGAGCTTGTCCTTATCAAGGATGGATCACAATGAAAAATGAGGTCTTTTGATGCCATTTCAATCTGCAAGATTAGATATGAGATCTTTTGTTTATAATCCCA
>CAODLS011463170.1:0-25428 GCA_948243855.1 Flueggea neowawraea | reverse complement strand
TTCCAGCAAAGTTGAAGATTCTCCAAAGCAGAAGGAAGGTTCCCCCACTCAGCGCAAAACCAACCCTTGGCTTGGGTTGCTTTCTACCCTCATTTCTGTTTTTCTCATCTATTACATACTAAGGAAAATGTATTCCCAACTCACATGGGAAGAAGACGATAATTAAGATTGTGGAAATATCAGTTGATGTTAATTCAAATGTTATCATTCATTACAAGTCTCTGCCATTGTTTCTGCCTGTTGTAATGATGGTACAAGCAGCCATAAAAGTGATCAGAATAACCTAATGGTAGACTTTGTTGCTTCATTCCCTTTCTTGTAAATGCCAGATTTAATCTAATAATGATTATTATTGGTACTAACATTGTTTTGTGAATGATCATTGGTGGTTTTGTTTGGTTTAAACGGATCTACTGAGTTGATACCATGGCACTAGACAGCTAATTGCATTCAGCAAACTTAAAAGTTATGTAATTTACAGAATTAAATTATATAATTGAAGCTTCTTATAAAAAACAAAAAGATATTTATCAAAAACAAATAATTGCGGATAATTAACAAAAGAAGGTTACGAAAATTATTATTATTATTATTATTATTATTGACAAATATACAAGAGAGAAGCTCAAAAAAATTTCTATTATTTTCCTAAAAACTCAAAAAATAGATAAAAAATAAAAAAAATTGTTTTAAAAAAAATTGATTCATAATTTTTTTTAAATATTTTCAAAAAAATAAAAAAGTTAAAATTTGAAAGCGATAGCTTTTTTTGGCCTCTTCTAACAGCCAACAGGAAGGTTGTATATTATTACTAGCATTCACCCAACTCCCTCGTATCTCCACCCGCACTCTCTCTATCCATTTCTACACGAACATGGAGCTGACTATCACTTCAAAGCCTCTCCTAATCCTAACCGCATTCCTAGCATTCTCTCTAATCGTATTGCCCAGCTCAATCGCCTCAGAACTCGACGACTCCCTCACCTACTTGTGGCCTCTGCCGGCGGAGTTCACCTCCGGCACTGACACTCTCTCCGTTGACCCAGCGCTCTTGCTCATCGTCACTGGAAAAGGAGGAAAGTCGAAGATCATCAGCCACGCATTCGATAGGTACAAACGGATTATTTTCAAGCACAGTCAAACTCTCTCTGTGTTCGAGCGGTTGAGAGGGAGGAAATTGGCCTATGATGTCAGCAAATTGAACGTCGTAGTACAATCTGGAAGTGAAGAAGTGAGTTGTGGCTGACCAGTGATTGGAATTGATTATTTTGAAATTGATATTTTACTATTTGACTGGAATTTGAAAGTTCTTGCGTTTTGATTATTGCAGCTTCAGTTTGGAGTGGATGAGAGCTACACATTGCTCGTGGCGAGGAGTGATGGAAAGTCGATTATCGGAGAGGCCACCATTGAGGTGATCTTTTGACCTCTTTCTAGCTATGATTGTGGCGATGCTAATTTGGTTGAATTATGTTATGACTAAATGTGAACTGAGCCTGTAGGTTTAGCCCGTAGTATTCTCTTTTAGTTGCGCTAATGTTACTATCCTTTGTCAGTGCAGGCAAACACCGTTTATGGAGCATTGCGAGGGTTGGAGGTATGTGTTCTCAGCACTGAACTGCGGCCCAAGTACCCAATTTATATTGTGATTGTATTTATATGGTTCTCGGGCAAACTTATTAAGCTTTTGATTGCTTAGAGCAGACGTGCTTATGAATATGTAACTTTGGAACTTTTATTTTTTTGATCTGGATGTAACTGTTGGAAAACTGTTGATGAAGTTTTCATTTTTCTTCTTTTGTATCATTCCAGACATTCAGCCAACTATGTACATTTGATTATGGTACTAAATCTGTTCAAATATATAAGGCACCATGGTATATCCAGGACAAACCAAGGTTTCCATATCGTGGGCTTTTAATTGGTAATTCACAGTTAAAATGGAAAATGTTTAGCATAATGTAGTTCAGACATGGAATCTTTTCTAACTTTCTATTTCCCCCCTGTATAATCATGCAGATACATCACGCCACTATTTACCAGTTGAGGTCATTAAGCAGATAGTTGAATCAATGTCTTATGCTAAACTTGTAAGTTGTAAGAAATATGTCCTTTCCAACCTGCATTTACCCCTTCTTTTATTATGTTGCTTGTAATTCTGATTTTGGGAATTACGTTCATTAGAATGTTCTTCATTGGCACATCATCGATGAGCAGTCATTTCCTTTGGAGGTGCCTTCTTACCCAAAATTGTGGAAAGGTTCTTATACAAAGTGGGAGCGGTACACAGTTGAGGATGCATATGAAATTGTCGAGTAAGATTAATATTCCTAATTCATTTTTTCAAAATGTTAAACCGGTAAACAATGAAAATGTGCCAGCTATGAACTTAACTCTTACAGACTTGTGGAAACCAGAAAGAAGGCTTTGGTCAACAAGATACAAGTGTTCTAAAGTTATTGTTTCAAAATTTCTAAAGTTATTGTTTCAAAATTTTTCTTCTATTACTAGTCTAATATTTGATGTCTAACGTATTTTATAAAGTCTAATTTTTCCTTGCTGTAATGGTTAACATCGGTTTTCCCTTTTCATGTTTCCATGTGTCAACATGAAGTTTTGCAAAACTAAGAGGTGAGTAGGAGCTTCATATGATTTTTATATTGAGTAGGAGCTTCATATGATTTTCGTACTTTGGTCTGAGCTAGCAATTCCAAACAGAAAATTGAAAATGTAATTATCTTTCACTTGATACATGTTACCACTAGTTCTTCTCTCATTTCTTTTTATTTTGATACTTATTGCAGGCATCAATGTTATGGCTGAAATAGATGTCCCTGGTCATGCAGAATCATGGTAACGTACTTCTTCTTATTTCCCTTTTGTTATGGCTTAGCTATATAATTCTGCAAAGACTAGTGCATAGATGAGGTCTTTCAGTTTCAAACTTGTTGAATATGCTGATAAAGGGATTAGGAGTGAGAATTTGTCGTTAAGTAAATTAATCTTTATTAGAATTAGTATTGTCCAGCTCATAGGGGGCTTAGGAGCTGATACTCTTCTTTCTTCAAGTTCTGATTGATGTTGATTGGAATAGTGTATTTACTTATACTGCAAACAACTTTTTTTAAATGGAGTCTTATATATATACATATTTACCTTCTTGCTATGAAGGGGCATTGGATATCCAGATCTTTGGCCTTCTCCTTCATGTAGAGAGCCACTTGACGTTTCCAAAAATTTTACATTTGATGTGATTTCTGGCATTCTGACAGGTTAAGCGTCTTTCTTCTTTCTTGTTAAGTTCTGCTGAAGTCACTTTTGCATATGTTTAGCTTATTATCTTGATATTGATCTCTTCTATTTGAGGAGCATGCTTAGTAGCTTTCTGCATGTTGCAAATTAATTAAATATTAATTTAATGGACAAATATTCAGAATTTGGAGAGTTACATCTTTACAATTTTATTTGGCCATAGAAGTTTTGTAATTGTTGAAAATGAATTTCATTATTGTCACCGTTTTGACATATTCCTTTTCTTTCCGTAGACTTGAGAAAAATCTTCCCCTTTGGGCTCTTTCACTTGGGTGGTGATGAAGTTAACACAGGTTGGTAGAAGTTTCTTTTCCTGTTGAAATATTAACAATTCAGATGTAGTTGAGAAAGACTAGCGTGAATAAAAGGTATTCATTGTTGATGCAATTTGATCATTTATACACTTGTTCAATGCCAATGCTGTATACTAATTGGTAAGTTTTCATGCCTGAATGTCTTCTGAATCTTTGATGTTCATTGAGGTAAAATGATTTAACTTTTTGACAGATTGCTGGAAAAATACTTCACATGTGAAGCAATGGTATGTTCTTAGGCTAACTTGGCTGGTTTCACACGTTACGCGATGACTAGTAGTTCCAGTGCAAGTATTTCTTGGATATATAGATGTTAATTACCTTTTCTGTAGCAAGTTAAGCGGTCTGTATATCTACTCTCTCGTGCATTGCATTGTAGAATCTGATGGTTTATTGGTCCAGAATATATTCTCTAATCTTATGTTCAGAAGAAGAGAAATTTATTCATTTTATGGTGTTCTCGTGTAAGAAATAAATTTCATAGCAGCTAAGGAACACCTCTAATTGTAGGCTGCAGGATCACAACATGACTACTAAGGATGCATATAAATATTTTGTACTCAGAGCCCAAGACATAGCTATCTCAAAGGGTTGGACTCCTGTCAACTGGTATGCTATTGCCTGTTTCAGAATTTATTTTGCTTGGATATTCCTTTCCGATGTTGTTAATTAGATTTTAAAATATAAAGCAGTAGTTATGCTTGTATGTGGAATAAATAGTTGCCATCACTTCTTTAATTAAGCACTTGCAAACAGGAGCACAATCATTTCAATTGAACTTGTTCTTCATTTGTATTTCTTGCACTAATATTTTTTGTAAACTAATGATAATTCTAAATGTTATCATCCCAGGGAAGAAACGTTCAATGGATTTGCATCAGACCTTAATCCAAAGACTGTAGTGCATAACTGGTGAGCTTCTGTCGATGCATACCTGCTTTCTGTTATCAGGCCAAAAGTGTAGCCATGTTCTGATTTTGAGTATGAACTATTTTTGTCTGTTGTGTCAGGTTGGGTGGAGGGGTATGCCCAAAGGCTGTTGCCAAGGGCTTTAGATGCATATTCAGCAACCAAGGTTTTTGGTATCTTGACCATCTTGATGTTCCCTGGGATGAAGTCTACAATGCTGAGCCTCTTGACGGAATAGTTGATGCTTCAGAGCAGGAGCTCGTGCTTGGAGGACAAGTTTGCATGTGGGGGGAGACAGCTGATACCTCAGATGTTCAACAAACAATATGGCCTCGAGCTGCAGCTGCTGCAGGTATGCCTGTGCTTTAAATAAACACTATTCAGGATTCACATTTAAAATTTCAGTTTTGTATTTGAGTCTTTCTCCCATATTCTAAAGACCTATGATTGACTTGCAACAACTCACTTCTAAGATCTTTTCTAGCTCCCTGTGCACTAGCGTTAACACATACAGTGGAGACTCTCTACAAACTGAAATGCTTTTGTCTTCCTGTTCAGTTTCATTATGCAAGAATTAATGATCATATTTAAAATAGTTAGATTCTTTAGGTTGCCAATAAATTAATGATCTTTTGGGATCATTTAGTGGCTGAAAGTTTGATTGTTCAATGTTCATGCTACATATATCAAGGGTGCATGATTATACTTGATACCATTTGTTAGTCGATATTAGTATATTCTTTTAGGATCAATGACTGCAACAGATGCCTTTTCCTTTGTTATTCTTTTTCCTATTTTTCAAGTGAAGAAATGTCTTCCCTTGGTGGAATAGTTTTGAGGAAATCTCTGATTAAATACTATGCTAAAAGAAGAACCATTTTGTTTCTCTTTGATTGCTTCTTTTTGATAATGCTCATAATCTCATAGAGGGAGATCACACATTTGTACTGTTTGACCATTAAGTTGCTCAAACAGATTGATAAAAAGTCATCATTCTGCTCTTTTATGTCCGCATTTTCATATAACATATAGCATATGTACAAATTCTTCTATTATAGTTGAGGTACATACACGGGTATGCGATGTGCTATGTATATTATTGACTCTTGAACATTGTTTTTGCTTCTCGTGGTGTTGTTTTATATAGAGCGCTTATGGAGCACGAAAGAGGCCACATCCTTTGGAAATATTACCTTCACTGCATTACCGCGTTTGCACTACTTCAGATGCTTATTAAACAGGCGTGGAATTCAAGCTGCTCCCGTCTCAAATTTTTATGCTCGAAGACCTCCTATTGGCCCAGGCTCATGCTATGAGCAATAATTTTTCTTCTGCTGCTGCGGAATTAGGTAATTTCGCTTGTGTGTATCTGCATTTGCATATTTATGTACATAATAAACAAAATTAATCCACAATAATAAGTGTGTTTATCTTGTTTTAACGGAGTGCTTGTATGTTGTTCTTAATATCAAATATTCGGTCTGAAAGGAAATGTTTTTCATCATTTCACCACTGTACTTGATTTATATTCCTGTAATTTAACATTTCAGTTCACGTATCTTTCCCCCTTTTTTGCACTGCTATCTATAGCAAACTAGCGAGCTATTCTTGAATTCTAGTAATGATTTTCACCTTCTGCGGTCATCAATTTTCCTGAGTATATTTTGTCAAGATTGTGCATTGGCGATTTCCATAAATAATTTATACATTTGGCAATTGTTGTTTGCATAATCATTCGATTTTCTTTAGAATTTCGCTTCCATGACCATAGAAGTTTCTAAAAGCTGGTTTTCTAATTCTTTTTCTTTTTCATGAAATGTGAATTCTATTTTCCAGTGGCTTAATTCCCTTGAGTGGATGACTTTTTCGTTTGGTTCCCATTGACAGTGATGTCAAACATGCTGATGAAACCCGAAAATTCTACACTGAAATTGTCAATTATTCTCACTAACTTGTCAAATAATCCTAGAAAAAGTGGCAATGACTCCTCAAAGAAATGAATCCAGCAACAGCATAGACTAAAACTACTTTGTGAACTCTGCTTTCAATTCTTATCCTGAATCTCTCATTAACATATTGACATCTTTTATCCAAAGATTTTCGTTCCTGTAAAACAAAGAAAAAACAATTTGTTGGTCTCCCACCTGAAACAGAATCAAATTCAAGTCTTGCTTGAGAAAACTGATCAATTCAAGTAATAAAAAGTTTCAGTACTTTGATCAAACTGAACTAGACTTTGCTGCGTTATGCACTGTTATGTTACTTGTAGCATTGGTTATGTCAAAGTTCTTTCACGGTCTTGTAAATCTACAGGAGTTTCGGGCCCTACCATTTGTTATGATTGTTTCAGCGGAAACCTCGTAAGTGCAAATTTCATTTCGGGTGAGTGTGAGACCCCTTTAGTGCATAATTTCCTCATATTAATCTCGAGTGTTTTCACACAAGAAGTTGAATTTTGCTCATGAGTTAGTTGAAGATAATCCCATTTCATTTTCTGTCCCTTCTTTATTTTTAACAAATTTTTTTCGTGATTTATTAGGGAATTACCTACCTAACCCCTTTTCTAGGATAATATCTTTTGTAGAATGGGATTTTAGAGCAACTCAAGTAGTTGGTTTTGTGCGTTATCAATTTTGAGATCAACATCTTCTTTATTACTCGAACTTTGACGACTAACATTTGCTAAATTGAAGCGTGTAGCCATTAACTACTTCATTGGAACTGTAAGTGGAGTTGGTCAGTTCTATTGAGCATTGATTTGATGCTACCATATTGCTACTTCTTGACAAATTTTGAATCTTCAAGCTATTGCCATGGTATTGATAAATCCTGCCCGAGCATCGAGTTGTTTTCGTGATGAGAAATACCACCCTAGCATTACCCTACACGGGAAGGTTTGAGAAGTTTCAGAGAATCACTATTTATTCATGTGGAGGAAAGTTGGGTTTGGGAGATTCTAATACTGCAAATAGTGACCTCTGTACCTCTGATCTCACCTCACATGAAATTTTTGTACCCTTATGCCTCAAATTGTCATCTTCTACGTAAGCTTGACTGGCTGTAGCTACCAAATCTATACTTCCTTCTTGTTCAATCCTATTCATATAGTAAGTGTTGTTCACTTTTCCCAACAAAAAACTCACTGCTCCATATCCCTCCTTTCCATGCCTACTTGGGAAGTATAAGATTTCGCAAAATACTTTTTTTGTCTTAAAATTTTAGTTTATTTTTTTTGGCTGTTTCAAAATATAATCTACTTTTTATATTTAAATTTACTTTTAGAATGAAATTCTTATAATATTCTCTAATAAATATATCAAATTAAGAGTACATTAAATGCAAATAAATAAAAAAGGGTAATTTAGGAAAGAATACTAAAATTGATTGCCTTTCTTAATATGTGTATTTACAAAGTAGACTGAAATTATGGGATAAAATGAGTAATATATAATAGGCACTAAGTTTTAAATAATGAAAAAGTAGAGAAAACGTCATAACTTAAAAAAAAGTTAAATATTATATTATAAAATATGTTAAATGCTGTTGTTTTCAAATAAGCACCATGCTTCCAATTACAAATAGGTTCATATAATAATCAACTCTATCTCTTGAGGGGTGACCGAGCGGAATTTGATACGCTGACCTCAGTTCGCGGCGTGAGTTCGAGACGTGGGAGCGCCGTAAATTTGGAATTATTCGGTTGTCACTTTGGCCTGTGTTGCATAGAACTGGGTTGTTCAGACCCGATCCGCTTGTCCTCGGTGGGGTGTTACGGTGACCACACTCATGCACGGACCCAAGTCTGCTGTCCGGTGTCAGTTATGACTCACAGGAACATTACGTAGTGGGGATGATAACTTTCGGTTTAAATCTGTATGATAACTCTCAGCAAAAATATGTCATCTACCTGTCGCTCATACCTCTCTTTTTTTCAAAAAAATCAACTCTATTTTTTTTTGGCATTTTTAGAATCAAATGGTTGGATACATGACTAAGAACTGTGTTCTTGAGCAAGGTAACCATTCATTATTTGCAATATGTTGAGCTGACAAAAGGAAAATAAACTGTAGTTCTAACCTTTCACAAGTTATTTTTTCCATGGATCTCTAGAGAAGAAGAAAAAACGAAGAGAATCTAGTACAGCGAGATTTCAATTCACTTAACATATTATGAGGCTCTCCTTTAATTGGGCAACTTCAGATATTTGTTTTGAAAAATTTGGTGACAAGAAATATTAAAATTGTAACATCCCTTTGCTATTCCTGAGAAGGCAAGTGAGTGCAACTGCCCAGCACCACAAATTGTATGAGATTTCAATTACAAATAATGGAGAATTAAATTTTTTACGCTTTATCATAATGTTTAAAATTTAATAAATTCATATATAATTTTTACAATTGTTAATAAATATAAGAAAACCTTGTAAATACAAATAATACTACTAGGGTTCAAAACAAGGGCCACTGCCAAAAACTTTGACCTCTAAATGTAGCAATGAGATTGTGGTTGGAGTCAATCATCCATGCCATGCCTCAACGGAAACCTGATTAAGATTTTTCACTTATGATATTGCCATCTTCATCATCAACAAATGAAAATCAAAGGTTTTGACTATGTCTTTCGTTTCCCTTTGAATTCTAATTTCTATGAACAAACAAAGAATGTTGGAATTAGTAGTGCATTCACAAGAGGCGAGTCAATTTCTTTATCTGATCAAATTGAAATTTATGCATTTATTATTGTCCAATGTTTATGAATCTCCTTTAATTGGGTCAAGATGACCATCTTCCTAGTCTAATAACTTGCACATAATTGGAGAGGTAACTTAAATGCCTATGAATTTACTTGTTAAAATTAGGTTATATAATTTAATAGTACTAGAATCGTCTTTTATATCAGGATGAGAGTTAAATTCGTTATAAAAATCGATTTAAAATATAAAAACAATTTAAAATACGAAAAGTTTTATATTAAAATTCCAAAAAGTATAATAAGACTTTTTGTTAACAAAAATACAAAATCATTTCGTGCACTTTATTATTTCTAGATAAACAAGTCTATTAGCAAAGAAGAAATGCTGATGTGTTTAATTTACATATTAACACAACATATTATATATTCAACACATAATATGACTTTTTAAAAAATATGTCAATTTTTTTATTTTTTTTATGATACAATCTGTAATTTATATTTATTAATATCACTTAAATTTATTTAAATTAAATATCACCGTCATATTTGATAATTTACTCAAGTTTTTTGTTTGAGTGAGAATGAAATTTTTAAACATTAAAAATAATTGACTATGTAATATAAAAAACGTGCTAGAAATTTTACTTCCATTTTCATGTACTAAATCTTTTAATGTTTATTATCGTAAATTCGTGTCATGTACTACAATAAAATTTTTTTGAAAGTTTGTCTAACTGTGGTGCTACGGTAATCTCACTAGTGCACTGACCTAATTCTACTGTTGGTGTCAATTATAACTCTCAAGAATATTCTGTAGTAAAAAAATAATGTCTGTATGATAAAATTTAATAAAAATACATTACTATTAATCGTTCTCGACACTTTTTTATCGATAAAAAAAAATCTTGAAAAGTACAAAATAGGGAAAAATGTGAATGTTGAATTTGAATGGGCAAGGGAAAATTGGAGGGTAAAAGCAAAAAAGGTAGGAAAGGAAAGAGTGAGCAGAGAGGACAGTCAAAAAAGAGAAAGAAGAAAGTCACAATACTAGAAAAAGACTGCTACTTCCCCTTCGTCTTTCCCTCCCTCTTCTCACCTCACTCTTCCCTTCTCATCTTTATCTCTCCTCTTCTCTCCTTTCTTCATGCATTCGCCTACTCATCTTCTCCAGTAAGTCTCTCTCTTTCTCTGTCTATTTTTGCACGTCAAAACGACACCGAAAAGAGGAAGAACAGTGCAAACCCTAGACGAAAACCACCCACTTGGTTTTCTCCAGTTTCTTGCTCTGTTTCACGCTAGGGTTCTCTAATCCGTACCGTTTACTTTCTTGATTTTGTGGGTTTCTGTTAATTTTTAGAATTTCGCTGCTACAAATCTTTGATTTGTTATTGCTCTTAATTTACCTGTGTAATTTGTTGTTTGTTTTTGTGCTTTCAGTGACAGTCTGTAGCCGAAGAAACTGCTCGATCCGGTACGATACTTGCTTTCTTGCTGTGTAGTTTGTCGGTAATTGAAGCGGAAGTTGAGCTAAAAAAAGAAAGCTTAGAGTGGTGGGGGTTAGATTTCTTGTTTGGTTTTGAATCTTTTTAAGTTTCTATTTTTGAGTGGAGTGGGCATGGTGGGCAAAGAGGATGCCTCCGGTAATCCTCTGGCTCCGTGCCAGCTTCCTTCTGCTGGTGGTCCCGCAAGATGTTTTGGCGGTCCGCTTCCTGGTCCTCTTCCAGGACTGCGCTTCAAAATCCGGAATCTGATGAAAAGGTTTGTGGTGTAGATCCAAATGGGAATGGTATTGGTGATGGTAGTAATGGGCAGAACTGTAGGTATCCTGCTCCATTGACCCCCAGGTCTCAACAGAAACGTTCTTGCTTGCCGCCATTGCAGCCATTGTCAATTGCACGGAGAAGTTTGGAGGAGTGGCCAAAGGCGGGGTCTGATGACTTGGGTGAGTGGCCGCAGCCACCTACCCCAAGTGGGAATAAAAATGGGGAGAGGTTGAAACTTGATTTGTCTTCGATTCAGAGAAATCCGGAGAGGAATGATGGGTCGGTTAAGAGAGATAGAATTGCCTTTTTTGATAAGGAATGCTCAAAGGTAGCAGAACATGTCTATCTTGGTGGGGATGCGGTTGCTAGAGATAGAGAGATCTTGAAACAGAATGGTATAACTGATGTTCTCAATTGTGTGGGTTTTGTTTGTCCTGAATATTTCAAGGCAGACTTTGTGTATAGGACTTTATGGCTGCAAGATAGTCCAACGGAGGATATAACAAGTATTTTGTATGATGTTTTCGATTATTTTGAGGACGTGAGAGAGCAAAATGTGAGGGTTTTTGTTCATTGTTGTCAAGGGGTTTCACGGTCCACTTCATTGGTGATAGCATACCTGATGTGGAGGGAGGGGCAAAGTTTTGATGATGCATTTCAGAATGTGAAGGCTGCCAGGGGGATTGCCAACCCCAACATGGGTTTTGCATGCCAGCTACTGCAATGCCAGAAAAGAGTCCACGCATTTCCTCTTAGCCCTAGTTCGTTATTAAGAATGTGTAGAGTTGCCCCGCACTCCCCATATGATCCCTTGCACCTTGTCCCAAGAATGCTAAATGATCCATCACCATCTGCGCTGGATTCTAGAGGAGCTTTTATTGTTCATATACCTTCTGGAATATACATCTGGATTGGTAAATTGTGTGGGGCTATTTTGGAAAGGGATGCGAGGGGGGCAGTCTGCCAGATTGTTAGGTATGAGAGAGCTCAAGGGCCAATAATTGTTATTAAAGAAGGTGAAGAACCTACTTATTTCTGGGATGCTTTTTCAAATTATTTACCTTTGATGGATAAATCTGGCAGTAAAGTAGGTACTGGGGAATCGGCTGCTAAGATTCGCCCTGGTGAAAGAAGGGTGGATGCCTACAATGTTGATTTTGAGATATTCCAGAAAGCTATTAATGGGGGTTTTGTGCCTCCATTTGCGTCTTCTGAGAATGAACATGAGACCCATCTGCCTGTTAGAGAAAGTTGTTGGAGTTTTCTGAGACGAAAGTTTGCCCCTGATGATATGAAGGAGTTTATCTCAGCACCGAAGATATTGCTTTCTAGGGTCTATTCAGATTCCAAGATGAGAGTGCGTTCATCATCACCTTTATCATCTTCATTTTCGTCTTCATCTTCTTCGCCTCCCTATCTCTCCCCAGATTCTGTCTCTTCTGATTCTAGCAAGAGCTCAAAATACATTTCAGAATCATTTATAGATTCTCCTTCGGCCTCTTTGTGTTCTGTTCCTGTTTCTTCAACTTTGTCTAACTTCTCTAACCTTTCTCTCTTGCCATCAAAATCTCACTCCCAACTGTTGTCTAACTCACCTAGTAACTGTGGTGTCAATAATGCTTCTCAGCAGTATCCCCAAGTGGATTCCTCACAATTTAAAAGATCTTCACCTTCACTTGCTGAGCGCAGGGGTAGCTTGTCAAAGTCTTTGAAGCTGCCAGTGCTTACTGATAACATTAGGGTGACCGATAATATAATGCAAAGTTCTCTTGACAGTCAGGAAGATGTTAAAAGAACAAAAAACAAGAGTAGTTTCTCTTGGACAGAGTCAGATGTAGAAATAATTCTAAAGTCCAAGGATGATATTAGAGGAGGAAAAGATTCAAGTCAAACGAGCAAGCCAAGTAGATCAATGGATAGAGCAGTTGGTGCCAGTTCATGTCACAAAGAAGTTTCCTTTGTGAATACTTGGGATGAACCTCTTAGAAATAACAGGGGAAATGGTCTGGGTTGTAAATTATATTGGACAGAAGAGAGTGTTGCAGATTTTTGTAACCTGCCAAGACCTTTGGCATACCGCTGGCCAAGTTTTGAAAGACTTGAAAAATTTGAAAACAGTGATTTGGACTCGGCTGCTGCTTTCGCATTTTTAACACCAACTAAAATTTTAGGGAGAGATGAGGATTTGATTCTTTATATTTGGTTAGGAAAGTCTTTTTCTTCTGAGAAGAACTTGATTAAATTAGATAGCATCAAAGCTTTAGTGCGTGGAGAATGTATAGACTTGACTGGAGTTGCTTGTCCCATTCTAACTGAAATGGCTCTTGCTAAGAATTTCCCTGTTAAGGTAAGAAGCAGATTCTAAATGCTTTATTTCCAGGTTCTGTTGTTTCTTTTAAGCCCTTGCTTTTTCTATCAGTAAAAATGTTGATATATTGAGTTCATATGTGATTGTTTCACTTTAAGATTTTGAATAGAAAAGAAAAGAGAAGCAAGGAGAAAGATTGTTGAGTATAGTACACTTTGTGATGAGCACAATAATTCAGAATGGGTCATCTGACGAAGAAAATTAACTCAACATGTCCAGGGGTAGAAATTTTCTGGAATCTTTTCTACTAGCTAAACAATAACTCTTGTTGGTTATTCTAGGATGAATTACGGGGAAGTGAAACCAGTTGTAACAAAGCAAAGATGCCCTTAGTTGCATGCATGAGTGAATCTTTTCGCGTGGAGCTTGTTATGAATCTGTGTGTTTAATCTTTTGAAAAAGAAGCAACTTGTATTTCTTTCTGGAATGATTTAATGTAAAGAATGTGTAGCCCAGTTTTTATTAAGATTGGCACCTCCTCAATAGTGAGATAAGAATAGGAAACATGAATAGAAATTTGATAGAGCCTTTGGAAACTCTCTAGTATCAGGAAAAGTCCTAAAGAAATTCTGTCCGTTTTGGTTTTGCTTATTCTGCTTGATATGTTGGATGTTCTTATTTGATGTGATCCCGCTTTACCATTGGTCAAGTTTTTAGGGGCCTCGGTTTTCGTCATCGTCATTCTTATAGCTTTTGCATTTGAGGAGCAGGTGTGCTAATGGGAGTCTATGCAACAAATTCATTTGGAAAACGTTAGGCTTCAATATGGTGGTTTTTTTTCCCTGCTTGTTTCTGCTTTCCAGAAATGAGTGGATGTTCGTAATTTTTTTTGTGCTTTACTCAGTGTTTTTGTTTGTAATTTGAACTTTTGTAAATTGTCTGTCATTACTGACCGAAACTGGTGGGCTTTGGGCCTCTCGCCAGTAAATTACCAACTTATCATCCATCATTTTCAATCTATTTCTCATACACGGCGGTAACAACGATGTTGATAGCATGATCTATAGGACATCCTGCATATTGTTTTCATGATTTTTTTATAAGCTATCAAGCTTTACGTATGAGATTTTGTGGTTTTGATTGAGAATTTTTTCATTTTATACGCTCATGATGAACAGATTATCAAAGAAGATGAAGAGCCAACAGAATTTTTTGCCTTGTTGAAAGCATTGTAGCAATCAAGAATTCCAATCCGATAGCATAGATCTTCGTTCAGCTTCATCTACATAATTTGCGCCACAAGTTTCCAAAAGTTAAAACAAGGCATGTGATGTGGCAGAACCAATGAGGTAATTTATTTTGCTTTTTGTTCATTTATTCATTAATAATGCAAGTCCAATGAGATGTTAAGTTATATATAAAGATGCTAGCATTTTGGGAGGTTGGAATTTTTTAGAATTGTCTGCCTAGATGAGTGCATAAGAAAACTGAAAGAAGATCAAGCTGTTCCCTTAAGGGGCAACGCATATGTGCTTTGTGATAGACGAAATAGTCTTGAAATTTTGTTAGGAGTTAGGACGGGGGCGGAATGTTATAAGCTATTCAATCTGTTCTAGCTGTATCAGGAGAATACTTCTGCTTTGTGACGTCTGTCTTGGTGGGTGCCTTTCCTCAAATAATTGTTGACCTGATTGCTGCTAACTAACTTTACTGAAACAAAGAATTAAGCGAATTAAATTTGCAAATGCTGTGGTTGAGATTCACTATTCCTCCATGGTTGGAGCAATGAAATGTTTGTTAATAAGTCCAGCACATTTAGCTTTCCAATTTTATTTTGTTTTAAAGAATGAACAGTAGAATAAGTTAAATCCAAGTCAGTGATGATTGCTTGTATCTGTGTGCTGGCGGCTGCTTTTGAAGCAATTTTCTGCGGTTGTTCTCTTGGTTGTACAGTGTTATAATTAACATATCAGAATTGAATCATTTTGGTTGTACATGGGCTATTTTAAGAGTATCGCGAGACGTCTACTCAACTTTCTACTAAACACAATTTTATTTTAATCTCCGTTAAAGTAAATCTGACCGTTAGATTAAAACGATCAAATGGTCAGATTTTGATTTAAAAAAAGGATTAATGTGTCAGCTTGACACATGTAGCCCGGGAGGACGGGCTATGACATGGGATGCGCATGTCAGCGGCTAGGATCCCGTTATGGACGACCTTATCAAGAGGTATTCCGAGTCATCGCAATTATGGTTGTACTGTTGCACAATGGATTTCGGTCGTCTATTTGCAACAATTGTACATCTTCTTTTGCTTTCTTTCACAAGGGATGGGTTCCACCTAGAGATGTAAATTTCAAATAGGAACCGACAAACCCAAATGGAACTAGACCGGTCAAAACCATAATCGAATTAGAATCGGAATCGGCTGATTAAAACCAGAGAGTTGGACCTTAGGTTCCGGTTCGACTTTTATGAAAACCGTCGAACTACCGGTTCGAACGTTGAAACTGTCGGTTCGAACGTTGGAACTGCCAGTTCCAACGGTTATTTCTTTTTTCTTTTTCTTTTTTTTTTCAACTCTATAAATACACCACCTTATTTCTACTCAATTTACACTATTTATTTTCTCTCAATCTCTTTTACACTTTCACACTCTCAAAAATTTATTTTGCTCTAAGTTTTTCTTATTAATTATTTATAGTTTTTTTTATTATTTTTTTATATTTTAATTTATCATGCATTGTTAATTGTTATATATTTGTATTGTATAATTGGATTCGGTATTGTAACCACGGTATTTTTTTGTCACAAGTGAGGATATCTAATAAAATTTAATGAGTTTTTTTTTTTTAATTTTGTTAAAAATTATGTGATATAATTACTAGTAGAATAGTTAATTTGTTTGAAAATTATTAAAAAAGATCTTTGGAATACAATGTATTATTAGTACTATAGTTAATTATTGAATATAATAAAACTTACAAACATAAAAAAAAAATAAAGGGATTAAATAGTTGATTAAAAATAAAATTTCAAAAAAAAAGAACCAAACCAAAACCGGAACGGTACCGGCAGTTGAACCAGTCAAAACGAGTCAAAACTTGAACCGGAAATGGATCAAACCATGGGAACCACGGCTTGATTCCGGTTCCTCCATTCCACAAACAGGAACCGCCGGTTTCCAAACCGGGAACAACTCTACCTCAAACATTCAAGAATCAAATTGAAAATGAACTAAAATCATTCGAAATCGAATGACGTTCTACCATAAACCTTATCAGAATTGGTCGAAATGTTACAAAAATAAATTAGAACGGGTGGAATATTATAGTAATGAACACTCTTTATAAAAAAAATTTTGCCTTGTGGTGATAGGATTTGAAGATTTGAGATCTCACCAGCAGCCGCTCACTTATTGACATGCCAGAATGAAATTCATTTGCTTTGACAATATTTTGAAAATCCAACCAAGAATTTTTTGGGTTGAAGATAATTTCGATACTTTTCAAGTTTTAATTTATTTATTGCTAACAAAATGAGAATGGGATATCTTGTTGGCACGATCTTGGACGGTTCTAAGCTCTTCACAATCTCGTCGGAGGCATATTTATTTATCTTAGCTTGGGTCATGAAGAATTTCACTTTTAGAAGACAAAGGCACTAAATGTGTGCCACGCGAGGAAATAGGCATTTATTTCTTACGACTAATTACGCCTATTGATTCTCAGATACTTCAATTCATTATTTCCCTTTTTTTATGAGTTTCCACATATGCTTTTTGACCAGACGCATTTTTTGTTGGCTCTCTTCAATGTAAACTTTGCCTAATTTGCTCATAATAATACGCGATGTGTTGGCTCATTTTACATGCGAATCATGCCTTCTGATTTTAGTTAAAAAAACGAAGTGTATCTCCTGGTTAATTGATTTTTTCTTCTATTGGAATTGAAATCTTGATTCATTAAACCCGAATTGGTAATGCTGCCAGCAAGAATCAAAATATCTCACCAGCCAAATTTATTAGAGTCACGCAACGAATTATATTGGTTATGGTGCTAACTAAATGTAACAAAAATATGAAGGCAAATAAAAAAAGAAGAAGAAGAAGAAGAAATCAAACCAATGGTTAGGTGAAATCACAATATAGAGAATTATGTTTGGTAAGTAATGTGATTAACTTTCAAAAAATTACATGCAACATGTTTGGGTTTCTTTTTTTGCCGCGGAATAGAATATAAATTCCGTGGAGAACCCATATGCCCATGTTTGGTTTGTGGAATTCAGATTCTACAAAATTCGTATTCCATGATTTCAAGGAATTGCAATGCTTTATGATACCCTAGGAATTGCGATTCCACCACCTAAAAAATTGAAAGTTACATAAACAACCTCAATAATTTTTTCATTTCCCAACTTTGATCTTGAGAGGGAGAGGGAGAGAGAGAAATCTAGAAGAGAAGGAAGCTATGTGGAGTTGGTGCTAATGATTTGGGTCTGTTGGAACTAAATAAAGAGAGATTCGACAGACAAGAAGCTAGAATCATCTGTTCTTGAAATGGAAAAGCTCGAAAATAGAGGAATTTTGAGCCGATAACTGTTTTGGTTGGAAAGGGAGCAGCGAAAGGTGGTTCTAGTGGAAAAGATAGGTGTAGAGAGGTCTTAGTATGTGTGGCAGCAGTCGATAATGAGTCAGTGTGGAGGTGAAGGACGATGATGTTGACGAGGCAGCGCATGAGTGTCTCTTTCTTTCTTCTTTTTTATTTCTATTTTGGAATAACATATTTAAGGATAATTTAGTAATTTAAAAGCACTAGAATAAAATTTTATTTTATGAAACAAACACTAGAATAAAATTTTATTCTATGCACAGAATTACAATTCTATTCCATATAAAATAGTTATTCTATTATGTGCTATTTTATTCCGTTAATTAAACGTGACCAGTGTTTTTCACAAAAAAGAAGTAGAAATTATAACGAGACATGAAAGAAACTAAAGAGAACAAATAGAAAAAGTAATTGGTGTGAAATATATTGAAATAGGCATGTAATTAGGTGTTTAAATTGACTCTAAAAATGTTTGATTACATAAACTACTTCAAATTAAACATATGTCTAAAATTGTATTTTATAAATTTTATTTGTTTAGCTAAAATAAATATAGAAGTTATTTGGTTAAGCAGTGCGTATTGTTTTTCTTTCGTTAACACTTAAAAAGAGGATAATGATATTTTTTTTCTCCATCGAATAACTTGGAGGTATTTTTGTGTGTATTTTCTATATTTTCATTAAAAAAACTGTAATTCTTATTTTTTTTGAAACCATATTTTGGAAAAACATTCCGATATTTTAACTGTTCTTGGCTCACAACTAAATAACTAAATGATATTAATTGCAATAAGTAACAATTTTATCATTTCTACTTAACTCAATATTAAACTTTTCTTTTTGACAAGTCGACTCAATAATAAACATGTACGTAATTGAATTATTAGTTAAATGAAAAGAAAAGGAATGCTGCTCAATGCTCAATATTTGTACATAATATAAATATAGTTCTTCACATATATAGGTGAAATTATGGTCATTTCTATTTGTTACTGCTGTGTTTGAAATGTACTTTATCAAAATGTTGCCAAAAACAAAGTGTGTTAGTACAGGGGTGACAATTCGTGTTAGTCGTGTCATAATCGTGTTATATCATTTTATTATCACACATTATTATACATTCATTATCTATGACATAAACATTAAAAAAATTAATTTTATGTTATTCGTGTCGTGTTATAATCATGTACATCATAATCGTGTTATCGTGTCATAAACATGTCAGAAATTGTCCGCTCTATGTCAGTGTTCACAGGGTCATGCAAGACCAATGGGCCGGGACCATGCAAAACTGGACAAGAAACCTGCAAAGGACACGCAAGTTTGCAGCTAACAGATTAATTGAGGCCCAGTTGAAGTATCGTGATCTGGAAGGCCCCTGTAAGAGTGTAGCTCAAAAAGGTTATGGGCCTTTTACAATTTGTTTTAGGGAAAATGAGACCTAATATATGTATTTTACAAAGTAATTGCAACAGATGTCACGACAAATACCCACTTTCAATAATAAATGATATTCTAATTTTATTGGCATATCTAAACAAAACAAATATGCAGATTAAAGTTCTTACAATTAAGGATGATAAAAAAAATTGTAACTAAACAACCGGATAAATATCAAGAATATTAGAACTTGCAACCACCACCAATATGTTACCTAAAACGTCTCAACCACTCATATTAAGAACAGACTTCACATCGACAGAGGAAAGAACTGCACTTTGACCATTCACACCTACCATAGAATTTCCAGAGGAACAAATGGACGACTTACCAACAATCATTCACTACGATGGACAATGGAGCGAAGACAACAAATACGAAGAATATGGAGTGCGTGGTATGGTGATACCAACAAATTGAAGTTATGATCAAATGGTTGAGATGACACTCGACGAACTGAAGGGCAATGCATCAACTTCGACAATTCGACTGCAATACCAAATCAAAAAGGGATACATTCCAACAACCATAGATAATGAATCGAGTTAGAGATTCTACTAGGTTGTCAAGGGTAGAGAATTGGACGTCGCCGCATTTCCGCTTTGAGTAACAATCAATAGAAGAAACTACTTCTGCGAATATTCGACAGATATTGATGGGATATTGACTGATACATGCGAAGGTATGATGAATTGACCAAATGTGAGTGGCAATACTCGACCAATATCCATTCAATATAACAACTCGGCAGTGTTGAATTACATGCAAATATTTCAAATGGAACAATTGAACAAATTGAAGAGGAGGGAACGGGGTGGGAGGCCTATCACACTGCAGTAATATGCTACTTAACGCATTAAGCAATTGAGGATGGACGTGTCTTCTTAGACAAAGAAACACTAAAGACATTGTTGCTCATTCACTCAATCAAAAGCCACTACCAATATAAGATCCAGAATTGATGCAGCAAGAGGTATGAAGTGCTATGTGTTCACAAAGAGTGCAATTGGAAGTTAAAATCATCAAAAATGGGTGCAACAAATCTGTGGAAAATACGAACATTCATAAACAATCATACGTGTCCATTGGAAATTCGTATGTGCAATCACCGTCAAGCAACCGCAAATTTCATAAGCAGAATAATACAATCAAAGTTTCACAATCCTAGAAGAACGTACACAGCAGGTGACGTTGCCGAAGACATGCAAAAAGATTAAGAATTAGAGATCAGTTACATGAGTGCATATAGAACAATTGCAAAACTCAATAATAAACATGAGCGTGATTGAATTATTAGTTAAATGGAAAAATGAATGCTGCTCAATGCTCAATATTTGTGCATAATATAAATATATTTCTTCACATATATAGGTGAAATTATGGTCATTTTTCTTTATTACTGCAGTGTTTGAAATGTACTTTATCAAAATGTTGCCAAAAACAAAGTGTGTTACAGTTCACAGGGTTATGTAAGACCAATGTGCAGGGACCATGCAAAACTGGACAAGAAACCTGCAATGTGTAGATTAATTAAGGCCCAACTGATGTTCCATGATCTGGAAGGCCCGTGTAAGAGTGTGGCTCAAAAAGGTTATGGGCCTTTTCCAATTTAGTTTTTGAGAAATATACTCTGGGCAGCGACCAAAAAAAATATATATTACAGCAGGTTGTCTTCTTTTTAATTGACAGATTTAGTTTCCAAAATTTTGAATCTATAATTGACCATGTCTCTTGACAATCGCATTGGGCCCTCAGGGTTTTATTTTTGAAAAAACGCTTCAATGGCATGAGAGATAAATGTGTTTATTAGTGATCTTTGGTCTCTACTCTTAAGCGATATGAAGGCTAGATTAGTACTTTATCTTTACTACCTTTCCTAAGTTAGTCCTAAATCTTTAAAAATTCAATGTTAAGTTCTATAACGTTATCAATTTTCATGAACAAGTCCTTTTTTCTGATGTGGTAGATAACTATCCTACATAGCACATTACTTTTAACAGAATTTGACATTAAGCTTTTTTTTTTGTGACAAATATACTAAACAAAAATTGATTGCCACACAAACTCTCTTTCTTTCAGTCCCTCCCTCCTGCTCCTTCCATCTTCCTCCTCTCTCTCTCTTTTTTCTCTTTCTCTCTCTCACGTCTTATTTCTCCTCTACTCTCTGTCTTGTAGTTAGATCGGTATGTTTATGTATGGACTCAAAACAATCTTTTGCTCCAAGTTTAAAAGATTTAGAAAAAACAAAAACAAATAAATACACAATAAAATATAAAGCAAAAGAAAGGAAAGGAAAGGAAAAAATGCGGCTGTTGTAAACACCAAAACCAGACGGTGACTATCTGCTGATCGTTTCTAGCTATAAAGATCGCCTCTCACCGAACCCTCTTTCGTCCTTGAAAAAATTAACCTTATTTTTTATTTTTTTAATTCCAATGATAATCCTTTTGTATTTTTTTTTCTTTTAGTTGATTTCAACCAATTGAATTCTGTGTTGATTCAGATTCTATCTTGATCAAAATTTTGGAATCTGATTCACATTCAAGTTCTGCTTAATGGGTCATCTCAGATTTTGGGTTGGGGTCGATGGGTGTGTGGAGATTGAGGGATGAACTTGGTAACTTTTGTTTTCTGTTGTTGAGATTTTGTTTTATGATTTGTTTGGAAAGAGATGCGAATGAGCTAGGGTTCGGTGGTGGTGGTGGTGGAAGGAGAGAGATGGATGATACCGAGCTTGAAGAGGGGGATGCTTGCTCTTACCACAACAACAACAACAATTATGAAGGTGCCAGCGTGGACCCTGATATTGATCTTTCTTACATAGCGAGTTCAATTAATTTGTTGTTTGTAATTTGAGCTTGATATTAATTTTATGTCAGGAAAGTTTGACTTTGGCAATGTTTTAGATCTTAATTGATGAATATTGATGGGATTTTCAGTTATGATTTTGATTATTTGAGATTCAGAACTTAAAGGAAGTTGTATTTTGTTAATGTGTTATTGATATTCTGAAAAAGGAAAAAAATATGGTAGTAATCTGGAATGCAATCAGGTAGATAGTATTTGGAGTTCTTAGCATGAGTGATCACTTTTGAAGTGATGACTTTTATAAGATTGTTTGAAGTGGAGAGCCATGTCGAAATAGTTATGAAAAGCATTGCCATCTCTTATTTGTTGAGCATGAGATCCAAGGAGGAGCGACATGCCATTGTGGTCTTACCATGAAGAAATCATATGTTTATGTGTTGCCACTGTCTCCATTAAAGCTTTTTGAAGATGTGTGGGTTTTTTGTTCTTTTTATTTTAGGTAATACAAGAGTGAAGGTTAAACAAAATTTTTTGAGTGAAAAAGAAATGAAGGGTTTTGCTTCTCTATGCACAATATGCTTTTGATTAATTTAGGATTCTAGGGTTTTTTAGGATTTAAAATTAAACTGTAACATTTTTGTTTAAAAAATATGAGGAGAGAAGATTATGAAAGTTGAAACAATGGTAAAGACGTGTGAAAGAGGAAGAGAAAAAGAGAGAGAGAGAGAGAGAGGAGGAGGAAGAGAAGAATGAGCAGGAGGGAGGGAGTCGAAGAAAGAGAGTTTGTGTGGCAGTCAAAAAAAAATGCTTAGTGTCAATTTCTGTTAAAAATAATGTGCTATGTAGGATAGTTATCTGCCACATCAGAAAAAAGGACTTGTTCATCAAAATTAGTAATGTTATAGAGCTTAACATTGAAATTTTAAAGACTTAGGAGTAACTTATGAAAGGTGGTAAAGATAAAGTACTAATAGGCCCACCGTGGGTTTTAGGGAAAATTACATTGTACGGCTTTTTGCTTTTTTAATTGCCGTGGCATGAACAAAGGATTCCTTTCTAATGTCAAAAGTCACAATTAACTTTTCATACAACACAAAACAAACCTCTATTTGCTTTTAACTTTTCCTACTCCAAAACCTACTCATTCCCTCTTTCTCTCTCTATTGTCAAGTTACTCTTTCTCCAAAACCACTACCTTTATCTCTCTCTCTCTCTCTCTCTCTCTCTCTCTCTCTCTCTCGTCTGCTTCCACTCCCCTCCCTCTCTCTCTCTCTCCCCTTTTTTGTTTCTCAATTTGTCTCTCCATTTTCGTTCTTCCCCTTGCAACCGTGGGTCTCTCCTTTTTTCTCTTCTGCCGACTTTAACCTTCTCTCTCTCATTCGTCCTCGTCAGCTTTCAACCTCCTTTTTCCTCATCTTTCGCCAGCAAGTTGTCCTCTTCTTGTGTCGCTCTCTCTTCATCGGATACGCGTTCATTTTCTTCTCACCCACTGTTTCCGTCACGTATTTATCTCTTTCCCGTCGTTTTCGTGTTTCATTCCCCATGTCTAACAACACCAGCTAGGGTTTTGCATCTGTCTTTTGTTGATGAAGATGGATGTGGTCTTCTCCATCTCGGATTTGGTCTTGTTCGTTGCGAATCTAGTTTTGTCCGCCACAGATCTAATTGTTTTGGTGGCAATGACTTTTGCTTGTTTGGCGGCGGCTAGGGTTTGGACCCAAACCCTAGCTGTTATGTTTTTGTAATTAAATTTTTAAATGGGCCTTTTTTTTGTAAGTCACTCTTATTTTTATCCAAATACATAAGGCGTGTCCTATGCTGTTTATAGTTTGTTTAAATTCGATTTTTTATAGTCGTTTTTTGTTTTATTAAATATAATAATTATACGTTTTTTTTTGTTAGTTTAACTTTTGCTTTCATTTTATGTTCAACTAAAAAGACATGCATATGTAAAAAATAAAATCAAATCAAATCAAACAAGTGAGAGCTTGTTAAAAAAACAAAATAAAAATAATGTGTTTTTTATTATTTTCTTTTTTTAAAATTTTTTTTATCTAAACAATCATATTAAATGTAAAAAACTGAAACCAAACAAGTAGAAGTTCATTTAAAATTAAAAAAAAATAAACTCATAACAAAATATAAACAGACTAAAAATAAAATATAAAATGAAAAAATAAAAAACAAAATCCAAACAAAAATCATCATTTTTCATAATTTTGAAAAAAGTGCTATGGTTCAAATTTTCAAAAGCGTCGTCGTCGGAAAAAAAAATCAAAGCATCTTATAGCCTTTCGATTTTGGGAAGAGCGCTGCATTTAAGTGTTTACTAATATATATGGGCCCAATGTTTAGAACCAAGCCTTGAATATGCAAACCTATCACTCCAAAATTCTCAACTTCGAGAAAATATTTTCAGAAATCATGACTCTTCTAAATATATTCTCCGGATCGCGTTAATTTCAATTATTTTTGGCCCTCCCCTCCCCCCTCTCCACATGCTCTGTCTACTTTCTCTATAGCTCTCGTTGTATCATCTCTTCTCTCTCTAGCACCTCCACTTCTTCTGTCACGACTCATTCTTAGGATTATGATCGGTGTACGAGGTGAATCGTCTATATGAGCCGACACATCCCGCATAAGCCTCCAAAGTACAGAACTTATACCCAATATCATATTCAAATAAATAATAAAATCAAATAAATGTTTAAACCTTATTTAATTAAAACAAAACATATATAATATTAAGTGCAAAAATTATTTCAAATTAAAATATTTGAAATATCAGAAACAATAACAAAAACAAAAACGCATCCCACAGGATCCCGATGTGGAACATCTAACAAATCATACAAATGAGGTCTGGTCGAAAGAGCACTGACCGCAACGTCAAAATAGATCACTGAGCATTAAAGGCCAAATATCATAGTCCACAAGAATCACCTACAAGATGATAATAAACAGGAACAAAACAAAGAAAGGGCATCAAATCCAGTGAGAGATAACACTCTAGATTGCCTCATATGTGCCTCATAAAGGCTGTTTTTGTAATACCCCGCCGGTTTCTGACATGTCTTCTGTAGCGTTTTGATCAGTCTCAATTTGTTCCGATCGATTTTTTGTCGCAACATTTGGAGTTTGAGGATGTTGAATATGTGAATTTGTCAAAATGTTTGGGATTAAGTTGATCTTGGTTCGATCTTGGATAATTGGAGTGTTGAGTGGTTGATTAATGATTTTGGAAAGGAGTTACTCGAGTAAAGATG
>CAODLS011462939.1:0-12534 GCA_948243855.1 Flueggea neowawraea | reverse complement strand
TGAGAGAGGCACCAGATACAGAGAACTAAAAAAAATAACAATTGTAATAAGGGCAACAATTTGGTTGATCAATTGATTCCTTTCCATATAATGCATTAACTGCTTAATCGTTTTATGTTCGTCCTCAATTTTCGCTCAATTACTTGACAAATAACTATTTAATATATCAATTTTAACTAAATTGGATCACTTTAACTCATTTGTACAATTATATGAAAAATTAAAATTTCAATTTATTTGTACTTCTTTTATTTAGGAGATCAATTTCAACTAAACTGTAAATACTTTTAGCCAATTATGATTAGAATTTACCAGTTCAAAGTGTACAATTACATGAAAATTAAAATTTCGATTTATTTGTACTTCTTTTATTTAGAGAGTGGATTTCAATTAAACTGTAAATACTTTTAGCCAATTATGATTAGAAGTTATCAATTCAATCTTCTTATTTTTATCATCATTTTTCTGCTAAATTATCTGACACATAACTATTTACTACGTAACTATTTTTCTGCTAAATTATGATTTGCATCCACAATCACATAAAATTCTAAAATTTCAATTTATTTTTGCTCCTTATTTTTGCTAGGCCACGCCTTTTTGTGAAGCAATTTTTTGGTAGGGCTATTTTTTGAGAGTATAACTATTTTTTAAAGTTATTTAAAGGATATTTTTTATAATATACTTTTGATTTTTTAACATCCGTACTTTTTAATATAGTATAGATTGTGTTGCTTCTTCATGTCATGTTTGCAACTTATGACATATTTATCCACGCACGTTGTCTTTGCACAGCAAACATGATCAGAAATTTAAAAGGTCTGATTATTTTTTGAGCAAATCAGTTTGTTTCCCATCTTATCTAACTAAAGGCATCTAATGATGAAATTAACAAGTACAATCTACCTGATTAACAACATTATTCATTATTAACTTAAGAGAGGCTTCTTCGGATCGAACTCACTTTCCAATGCATCCTCATCCAAGTAACCTTCTTTACCTTTTGCCCATAGAACAAAGTAGAGGCCTGAGAACATTAGGAACATACCCGCAATACTGCAACAACAGTGCAATTCATCATTAGGTTATGCTTAAGTTACGACAAATTAAATTTTTATGACGATTAAATTTGTCAATTAACTTCTACTCGCTCGCTCAACTTCAATAACCAACTTCAATTTTGGGCTTGTTCGGAATTGCAGAATTTACATATACCAGATAGGATATAACGAATAATATGTTGCTGAATAATAAAAAAATAGAGATAGTGGCACTGACTTTAGAAAACATGCTAAATGTTCAATACTGTAGACATGCTAAATGTTGTTTTTGAACAAAAAAGGGTCATTCAACTTCAATTTTATATATACGGATTCTTCACCATTGTCAGTTGCTCGCTAAACTACTAACATTTCAATCTACGCAATTAAGGGGCTGTTGCTATATTAACTTGTCAGGATATGTACCTTCCGATGCTGATGGTGTCACCTAACGAAGAAACAGAGAGAACGACCGAGACAACAGTTCCGATGGGGCTGAACATGGACACAAGAACTGGCCCTCTCTTCTTCATGGCCCATCCATTGAAACTTACACATACTCCACTTACAGTACCTCCCTGTAAATCCCAAGTTTTGCACCAAATGTGAATACAACCCGGATTTCATCAAGGCTTCAATTCATAAGTAAATTCGAAAGAAGAAGAAGAGATGGTTGGTTACCAGTACAGAGTAGCCAATAAGGTCTGCAGCACTAACCAGAGGCCAACCAATTTCGAACTTGTGATCTTGACACAACTGTACAATTGCGGTTATAATCACACCGATCAAAGATGTTATGCTACACAATGACATTGGTGCTGGAAAATCACCCAAAGTTGCGGCCTGATATTTGAAACAATAAAAAGTTGAGACCGATGCTTTTTAGAGTTGCAATATGCTAAATAATGAAACATATAGAAAATAAACATTATAGTCAATTCAATTAATTTCTGGACTCATTACCTGCAATACAACATTGCTTGACAGTACAACAACGGCAGCCATTAAATACAAGCATCCAATGATCTTCTGCCTATCGAAGATCATATTATCCGGCGGGGGAGTTACCAGGGGAACTGCTTCTTTTGCAGTTTTAGCACTGTGCATCAGGCTCATGGTTAAGGCGCCTACAACACATAATAATGTGCCTACAATCTTCACTTTGCTGTATATGCAGCTTAGCTTAACTTTCTCTAACCTGATCGAAAATTGAATCAAAGTTCATCGCATATTCCAAAATATGCCATAAACATGGCATAATTAAGCTAGCATTACATCAAGTGCATACCTTAATGCCCAGGCGATGATGAAAATAAGGCCCGGTGCGAGGTTTGGCATGGCCGTTGCTAAAGCTGGTGATGTTAGCTTAATTCCCTTCAAGAAGAGTGATTGAAACAGTGTTACCCTGCAAACAAAACATTGTATTGTTTTTATTTTTTCCCCCTATATTTTTCATTGCATGTTATGCACAAATGACACAATAAGAGAAATTGTTAAGCTAATAAACTTAACATCACTACTCTTTCAGGAATCCAGTTTACTATTTTCCTTTTGTATGAAAATAATTAGGAACATTTAATCATAATTAATAGCTTGAAGAAATTATAAACATGAACAAAAGATTCACTAATTTACTTAACATTAATTTTCACTTTTTTTTCCTTGAAGAAGATCTATTTCAAAATTTAACATGCGACTCATTTAAAACGAATCACTACTATATTCCTACAGTGCCACACAAAAATGTCAATTAAAAAAGAGTTAATATATGAATCTAATACAAAAAAATTGTATATATGTCTATTATTGCTTCTTAAAATTCATAATTGTTTTTTGGTTTTGATGTAACCGTGATTTGTGGGTTGTTGTGGAGGATGGTAAGACTAGTATAATATTATTTTCCCTTAATTTTCTTGCAAGACTAGTATAGATGAATTTGTGGTTGAGAATGGCAGGCAATTTTAAGGAAAGGAACAAAAAAGAGGTATATAATCACTAGAATTTTTGTTCTTCTTCTTCCTCTTTTGCTGGCAGAAATCGTGAAGTATGTGTAATGTGTAACTCAATAAACCTTACTCAGTTGCACATTTGGGAATGTTTTCAATCTTTTTAGTTGATAAGATCCAATTTCAATAACAGGGTTTGAATCTCACAACAAAAAAAATCATTTGCTTAGAGAGTAAAAAGAATCTTCGAAGTAGTTGTTCACTCTTTAGAAGAAATAAATAAAAATAACTAGGACTATTTTTTATCGTATTGACTGAGTAATCATATTTACGTTTTGGAAAATTTTTACATATATTTAGCGTATGACCTTTCTCATGCATCAAATAAATAAATGAGTGAACATATGAGTAGGATATGCTCCCATAGTGAGTCTAATTATTTATATGTTATTTTTTGATTTGTTTGGTGCATAAACAAAATATACACTAACTGTAGGTAAGAATTTTTGGTTTGATTTCCCAAAAAGTTTCAGAAATTAACATTTCCGATTACTTTATCATCACACCTTTGCAGCAAAAATTACCATAACTATGACAAATGTGTATCATTTTTGGTGATATACTAGATTTGCCTTCAACTTCAAACCTTAATTAATCAAAAAAGGTGTATAATTTAACTTTCTTACCCTCCAAAAGATATCAGAAGCAGCTGAATAACCAACTTCAATGTCAGTTGCTTGGGCCATTTCTTCCTGCAACATCCACAACAATACTCAACTTTACATTCAAAACACAGAAACAATTACAGGTTCTTCCATTAATATCATATATTGTCAAGTTTTCATCACTAAAATCTAAAATAAGCTCAGTCATTAAAATCACCAAAAACAAAATTAAATTTTGTGCAAAACCAGATAAAGAAAATATATCAGAAAGAGGGAAAAAAATTAGAGTTTAATTGTAGAGTACCTTTCATAACAAACAGCAACAGGAGAGATGACAAGAAAGGTAGCAACAGTGGTGAAGATAACAATGGTGAAAGGGTTAAGGCCAAGAGACATTAAATAACTTAACAACACTGAATTTCCTGCATATACAAATTGCACTCCCACCAATCCCCCCATTATTGCCATGTCTTCAAGCACCTCGTTTCTTCTATACCAAACCATTTTTATCCTTTTTTTTTTGGTTTATCTCCTCCAAGATTCTTCAAGAAAAAACACAAATCAAACACAACCCTGTTTGTGTTTGTTCCCCTCCAATTCTTTTGTTTAAACAAAACCCAGTTTCATCATTTCTTCCTTTCTGGCTCTTTGAGACTCTCTGCGACACAATTCTTGGAAATTCTTGAATGGGTTCAAGAAAGTACCACCCAAACACACCCTTCTGTATCAAAATGGATTCAATATTTCTGTATCAATTGGATTTGAGTTTGGTGTTCTTATTGGTTTTCTGTATCAACATTTTTGTTTTAGTTTCTTTTCTGGTTCTGTTTTTTCGTTTATGCATTGATGTTTCCTATTTGGTTTCTCTGCTAACCTTCATGAGGCTTCTCTTCTCTACCAGTCTTCTGACCCCTATATTTCGGTAGAAAAGAGAAATCTATGTTGTTTGTAGCTGCTAGTCTTTTTTTAGATTCAGTTTTACAATAATTAATAATATTAATTTATGTACAGCAACCTCTATCTTGTCTTTAACTCTGTTTCTCTCTGTGTCTATATATTCTTAACTGAATTTTTTGAGATTTATTTATTTCCATTTGTACTTGTCTTTCGGACGTCATGAAGTGTGAAATTGGATTTGCCTCAGAAATCGTAGATTGTTGGGAACTACTAGTTAATTAGTTGCTCAAGTTTCATCATCAAAGTTTTAACTTCTTGTGATTATTATAATTTGCATTCGCACTTAATCCCATTTAAAGAAAAGGGCAAAAAATCATTGTCTATAATTTTTGTTTTACTATTATTTATGTTTAACACCTACTTAATTCAAAACTTGAGTCCGTCACTTATTACATTGACCACATAATTCGTCGGTGATGACTTCTTTTCTTTTTCTAGCATCGGTGGTGATTTAGCATTGGCACTTGTATACATACAAATTCTTTTCAGCAAATTAACACAATATTGACACGATAACCCTTATTTTTTCGATTGAAAATGACACATTTGTCAATTCCAGACGTCAATGGAGACTTGCAGTGTTGCAGTGAATGTTTACGTGTCTACTCTGTGAAGAGTTTATGCTGGTGAAAATCCACAATGTTATTCAATCATTTTTAATAGAAACTTATTTTAGGTAATGACTAAATTCAATGGTTTATATATAGTAGAGCTAAACCACAATAAGCACTCTGTGTCAATAGGTTAATGTCAATTTTTAATAGGTGTCATGGTAAATCTCTTTCGGTCATTATCGAACAAAATAATATTTCACAGCAGAGAGTATTTACCTATATAATCACGTACAATAAAAATATATCACTACTAATAGTCCCAAATTCTCCTTTCTCCTGACAAAAAAAACACAGCAAGCACATGCATGATGATGGTTGAAGCATCATACTTTCAAACTCATCAACTTTGACAATCTGTTGGGTAACTTGTGTTGCTTTTAAAGTTTGGTACATAATGTATATCTAAGGCAACTCCTTAAGACTATTAAGCAAGATAAATTTAAAAAGACAAAGAAAAAACAAAGAAAATTGCACTTACCTTTGCCTCTACATAACTATGGTTCAGAAAGAGAGAGGTTCATTAAAAGATCTAGAAGTGTTGACTTCTTTTGTTGAAAAAAAAAAGAAAGAAATGTTGGACGAGTCGTTCCACATTTTTTGCAGTACAAAATCAATTTTTGTTTGGACGAAATGATCTATTGTTTTCTATTCGCATTTCACCTCATCAATTGATCCAATACTTGCAGTACCAAATTATCACCTCCGATCATTTTAGTTATAATGATATTTTTTTAAAAAAAAAATTCTTTCTATTTTTGGTAAAAAACTCTGTGGCCATTATCACCTCCGATCATTTTAATTATAGTGTAAAATTGATTCTCTAAAACATGCAAAAATTCATATAAGACGTGCTTCAGATTTGGTTCCATAAGGAATATCCATGTATACCTCCACTAATCATTAACAATTGACAGAAAAATAAGAATAACCAGACTGATAACGGAGTAACAATTGGTCAAGAAATTTCTTGTCTTCTTTTTTCTTTTTTTTTTTTGTTATTTATTTTTTTTGTATAGATGCGTGTGTGAGTTTGAGTTCTAACAAGTGATATCAGAGACAAAACTCATTTCAGAGAGGAGAATAAAAGAAGAGGAGAAGAATAACAGCAGAAAATATGTCGACTATAACGAAGAAGATTACAAAGAGAGTTCAATTTTCTGAAACTGTTGAGATATGTGAGAATTTGGGTAGAGTGAGAATTTGTTGGGATAATTTCCAAATCCTATCTTAGTTAGAAGTGGTTTTGGAGAAAATATTTCTCTCATATTGTTTAGTGTAAAATGGACAAGGGATCTTCCCCTGTAAATAAGCCTTGAACCCAAGTTATTAGATACCATAAATTCTAGGTTAGTTAACTAGAGATATAACTTATACTTGAGTTTGTGTTTTTGCGAGAGTTTTTACAATTTTGTCCATCCAAAAATTATAATGTTTATTTTAGTAGAGATCGTAGACTTAGGTCTATTCAGAGACCGAAACACGTTAAAAATTTCTTGTGTTTTTTTTCTTTTTTTCTATATTTTTTTGTGTGGGTGTGTTTGTGAGTTTGGACCACAACGCTTCTTGGGACAGGTCCGCCTTGCCAATAGACTTAGTGAAGGAACACACAAATGGATATGATACCACATTTTTATCTAAAACCTTAAGACAATGAGTTATAAGTATATATCACTTATAAATGTGAGACTTTTAACTATTCAGACTTACTTTCTAAAAATTTCTCAAGTGTGAATCTCCTTCACATTGGGTTTATGTCAGCTCTCCTTACAACGAAAATCACTCTCAGTTTTGCGAAATTATTGAGCCACCACCGCATCATACTTATCCTTGCATGTCCTAATCAAATTGTCAACTCTTATATCATTTGTTAAGACTCGAAGAGTCTTAAAGAAATCCGCCTTATACGTAAGCTAATAAAAAAATACACAAATAGACATGATACTATATTTTTATTCAAAACTTTAAAACATTGAGATATAAGTCAAACTATTTATACTCTCCAATATAAGATCTTTAACTATTCACGCTTCTTCCTAGCTTCAAGCGCCCTAATATCAATAGGGAAGAGATCAAAACAAATGGAAGTACCGAAAGAACTCAAAGGAAACGGTAACCTCTGTTGTTTTGATAAATGGCATATATCCCAGGGAGTACGAGTAATACATGTATTTTGGGATCTTACTTGCAGTCTATTTATTGATAGATCACAGGGTGACCAAGGCAATCAATAATGCCATAGAATCAAGCAATTCTTTTAGCTATTTTAGAAGAAACTTGAAAACTGTAAGGAGTTCCTATTTAGTAACAAAGACAGTGAATCAGTGTGAGAGTTCGTTGATTATAAATACACATGTTTAAGATCATCGAGTGAACCCGTGGAATTCAGGAGTCTTGCTCTGTTTAGTGGTGGTATTAATTGAAACTGATGACTAATTTGTAAGATTCATTAGTCGTTCACATCGCAGAACCTTCGAGAATACCTTGTTCATCTCTGGAAGTGGCTCAATGAGCAGAATCTGTGACCTGACTGTGCCATAACTTTCATTCAATCCCTTCAGAAACCGAATCACATAATCGCCATTTACATAACCTCTCGTTAGCTCATTCGCACCACAACTGCACTTCGGATTACATGAACATACCGGAATCGGTCTCCGATTCATCAACTCACCCCACAGGATCTCGAGACGTGTGTAGTACTTTGTTACACTCAGATTTCCTTGCCGAAATCGGTTGATCTCTTCTTCAAGTTCAAATATTCTAAACACATCATTCCGTGTGAATCGATCATGTAGCGATTTCCACGCCTCCGCAGCAGTATCTTTCCAGATGATAATACTCTCTGCAATCGAAGCCGAAACAGAATTCAAAATTCAAGAGAGCACCATTGCATTTCATCTCTTCCATGCAGAGTAATGATCTGAAGTCCTGTCAGGTACTGGAATCGAACCGTCGACAAATTGGAACTTGTTCTTCGATTGAAGCGCCGAGTCATCAATCTCGACCACGAACGATTGTTAATTCCACTCAGTACTGTTGAAACAAGAGGTAACTAAGGATTCTCATCAGGATGAAGAAAATATGGGGGCTCTACGGATTATCAGGTGTTGAATTGATTGCCGCCATTGTTGTTTGGTTCTGGAATATTCGAGGTTGCTGGTAGAGACATAGAGAAATCTAGAAGATGAAGCGGTTACTGGTGAGCTTATATAGTAGAGCATACAAGCTGACGTGGAGGAACAAAGATAACAAATTAACCGTCAGTAGGTGACGTGGCATAGAAATAAGTAACGGGCTGTTAGGCGTGTTGCATCAGCTGGTGATCGAGTACATTGCATCTGTATATCTGATGATGCTGATGCGGAGTTTTCTCTTCAAGGGACTGAAAATTTCCCGCCAAGACCAGAACGATCCATATTACAAAATCCTGTTAAAAGCATTTTACACTATCACAACAATCACTCCCAAAAACACCACCAACATGAATTATCACCATGGCTTAATCTCTTTTCAATCGTTGGTCAAAGTGGTCTCACCACTGAGTTTGCCTTTTGCAAGGCATCAGAACTGCGCAATTCTGGAGCTAAACCAGACGCCATGTCCTGGCTTTCCTGGTCCGAGTCTCTACTGACATGGATTTGGACTCTTATTCTCAGCAACTTCATTGCTGCAGTGAAAAATCTGGGTTTTGCTCCAATGTGTTTGTTTTGAAAAATCTGGGTTTTGCTCCAATGTCTTTGTTTCCAAAGTGTTTGTTGAAATTCCTGAACCAAATGTGGTTTCTTGGAATTCGTTGATTTCTAGGTATGTGCATTGTGGGTTGTTCAGTACAGGTTTGGATTTGTTTCTTGAGCTTGAAAGGTCTGATGTTTGCACAAATGCATATTCGTTTACATTGGCTTTATGTGCTTGTGGTCGATTAGGTATGGTGGACCTTGGAAGGGAAATCCATTGTAAAATTGTGAAATGTGGATTGGAGCCTGGTGTTATTGTAGGAAATTGCTTGATTGACATGTACGGGAAATGTGGGTTGGTTGATGAGGCGATTCTGTTCTTTTATGAAATGACTTATAGAGATGCTTTTTCTTGGAATTCTGTTATTGCAGCATGTGCCAGAAACCAGAGACTTGAACGGGCTTATGGTTTTTTCAATCAGATGCCTAAGCCTGATACCATCTCGTATAATGAAATGATTAGTGGTGTTTCCCAGTTTGGTGATATAGAGGATGCTGTTGAGATTTTATCGAAAATGCCAAGGCCAAATTCATCGTCTTGGAATTCGATTATAACAGGGTATGTCAACAGAAACAAAGTACGCTTCGTTAAAATGCACTCGAACGATGTCATCATGGATGTGTATACTTTTTCAGTTCTTTTAAGTGGTATTGCCAGTATTGCAGCCCTAAGATGGGGAATGTTGATCCATGGCAGTTCTGTAAAGTGGGGTTTAGATACGTCTGTCGTTGTAGGTAGTGCTCTTATTGACATGTACGCCAATTGTGGCCAAATGAAGAATGCCGAATCAATGTTTCAGTCGTTACCCGAAAAGAATTTGGTAACATGGAATGCAATGTTCTCAGGCTATGCTCACAGTAGCAATCCATGGAAGGTGATGCAGCTCTTCAGGGATATATAAAAGATCAAGACTTTGAAGCCAGATTGCATCACTTTTCTCAACGTAATTGCTGCTTGCTCAAACTGCGAGGCTCCATTGCAAACGCCATTCAAGTACCTCGACTCCATGATCAACAATTACAGGATTGAACCAACCGTTGAGCATTTCTGTACAATGATTCAACTTATGGGGCAAAGAGGCTAGCTATGGCGTGCAGGGAGATTGATATACGGACTAGAATTCGGCTCGTGTGAGGTTGTCTGGAAGGCTCTGCTGGGTGCATGAGGAGCTTGTCAAGATTTCAAGGTTGCAAGCATTTCAGCTGCAAAGGTGATTGAATTAGAGGGAGATAATGATCATGTCTATGTTATGATGTCTAACTTATATGCTTGTTATGACAAGTGGGCAGACGTTAGTAAGTTGAGAAAGGTCATGAGCCAGAGATGTTTACGAAAAGAAGTTGGTTGTAGCTGGATTGAGGTGGAAAAGACTGACGCTAATCTAATAATATTTGGCCGATGTTAGTTTTTTTTTTTTATCGAGGATGTTAATTGTCATTTATCCATTCATTGATATAATTGTTGCATTATGGAATCTACCAAGTTCGAAGGGAAAGATAAAAGGAATAGAGATTATAGACGATGTGAAGTTAAATAAAAAATATGAGAACTTTTTAAATAATTAAGCATGTATTAACAAAATTGAAGAAAAGCTACATTTTCAAAACAATAATCCTCAGCTATGGAGAATGAAAATAAGTGTCACTGCCTTTAAAGGTTCGAGCAGTGCCTTTATGTTGATAAAAATCTTCAACAAATGACAAGCTACAAGACCTTGCTTCTCCTGTTGTGAATAAACCTTCCCCGTCAAGTCACCTTGGAACTGACTGACCAAGCTCTTAAGACCGAAAGTTTCAAAAACAGGGATCAGAAAACATAAAGGACCTTTTAATCAAATGGAGAACAAGAACGAGATGACAACATTCAAACATAAAAGTAACTCCGATACATTGACTGATTAACAACTCATCAAATGTGGAAATAATCAGATACAACCAATTATCTACTCCGACCATGATTTTACTAAAAGCCGTAGAAACTTTTACTTCCAAATGCTTTTATATGATGCGAAGAATATTATCTAAAATTTTCCATTTCGATATTTTTGCAACGAATGTATGGTTGACGAGACCCACCTCCAAAAAATAGCACAAATGTCTCACGTACCATCCACTCCATCTGGGAAAAGGAGGAGTAAGTTACCACAGTGCTCTTGATTATTGATAAATACTACTTTATATGCAAAAATATTCAAGGAGAATCGTATAGTTAATTAAACAAAAAGCAACTTGGTCACCAGTTCCACATATACACTGTAACCTCACTGCAACACATACAAATTTTTACGCACGCTAAAGCTAAGCTTCATCTATATTTGGCATGAATAAGTCATAGAACGAACTGATAAACTGTAACTCTTTCCATGAACATGGTTACGAATGAACTTTCCACTGACGTGACACAGAAAAAACTAACACGGATGATAGAAACATAAAAACTTACTGAAAGGTATCTGACTAATTTAATTAGTGCCAAAATTAGCTGGGACTGGGAGCACTCTGTCAAATCAACCTATAGAACTGGGAAGCTGTCCTAGTGTGCATTCCTAATAGAATAACAATAATACTAATTAAGTCTACCCAAATTAACTTTGAAGGCCTGTAGAATGACCTAATGGAAACTTTCTATGCCACTAATGATCAGATATACCTACATACATATTGTGATAGTGAACATTATTTCAACCATCATAAACCGATGAAACCAGTATAACCTTAGTCTTAAAACCGAAATTCAATCAATACATATATACTATAAATTAACAAACAACACAGAATGATCATCAAGAATTTAAGAGAAAGCAAGCTCCAATAAAACAGTTGAGCAAAGTTTAATACTCCTGACTTCATCTAAGAAAAGGAAATCCACACTTTTGTTTCCTTCTAAAGTCCAGCTTAAATATTCTCACCAAAATTCACAAATCAGCAATGAAGCACATTTATGGAGAATCAGCTTATGACATAAAAAATATTTCCCAAACTAATGAAAAAGCACTATTGGTTTCATACTTGATAATGATGCAGTAGGGCCATAATTGACAGGTCACCAGTTTATTTCTTTTCAAAATTATGTGCCTGCAGGAACCAAATACTCTAGTCAGATGGTATTAAACCCAATCAAAACACCCTAATCCCATTTAACACCCCAGTCCCCACCACTTTGTTCCACACTCAAGGACTGAACCACTAAGCTCTAACAGGCAATAGGGAACAAAGAAACCAAAGTTGCAATCCCAGAAATAGATAGCAGATATCACACACCATTAGCCTACTTGGAACCAATTAAAAAAAAAACTAAAATGCAATTATTAAAACAACAAACTGGCAAATTCACTATCTTTAAAATTTTCGAGCGAATCCGATATCAATAACCTAATGTACAACGGATTCAATTTGAGCAAACAATTATAATCAAACAAAAACAGACTAAAATCAGTAGGCAATGATTAGTCAATGACAACAGATAATTTATTGAAAAGGATAAGAAAAAGCTACTCACACTCATGAAAAAACGTACTTTTTGCGTAGGAATAACAAAGCATTTATTAGAGGCCTGGAGAGGTGCAGCAGAGAGTACC
>CAODLS011462878.1:0-17806 GCA_948243855.1 Flueggea neowawraea | reverse complement strand
AAGGAAAACCCATGATTGAATCCTCCAATTCTTCGTGAAATCCCTTCGTTCTTGATGCTCAATGATGTTCTCCTTTGTTTCCATGTTATCTGGCCTCTAAAGATGTATATTTCTGTCTCCAAGTCGGTTGTCTCTTAAATGAATGCCGAAACCCACTTAAATAGGCGATTTAGGGTGTCTTGTTCATCCTTGTACATCAAAAATACCGAAATCCCGTCCGTGTACATAAAAAAATACCGAAATCTGTGGCTTGCACATAAGACACGGACACGGTTTTTATCCTTGTCCAAGGCAATTATGTCCGTGTGATCAGAAAATGTTTGTGTCTTGCATGATCAATAGCTGTGTAAATACACAGAACCAATGGATTCCATGGCCTTTTCCACGGCCGCGGACCTCCAATTCTTGTCCTTGTGTTTTCAGTCTTGCACGGTTTTGCTTTCTCAAGTCTCCCACGTGCGTGTCTTGCCATTCCAAGGACGTGTCTCACTCCCAATGCCTCAAATGTCATCGTTCAAGCCCCGTTTCGACTTGTTTTCCTTTGTTTCGTCAAGACATCATCAATTAACCTGAAAATCACAATATAAAACGTAGAAGTACCAAAACTAATAACAAACACTCAATTCATATTCAAAATAATATAAATTGATGCACATAAATACGTATAAATATGTGTTCATCAATAGCACACTCATCTATGTATGTAGAATGCTTCTTCAAAGATCACACTTTTACTCTTCAACGCGTCTTGTTCATCCTTCAACGTGCCTTGGTCATTTGTGAATGCTTATTGTATATCCAGACTTTTGACTACGTGCGTTGATGGGATTCTATGTGCATTAATCAACACCTGATGTTCACTGTATCTGATTGCCATCCGATCTATATCCATTGGTTCCACCTAAGTGTGCTTTAATACCATTTTTGCATTCCTTAATGCGCTTTAATGAATCAATAAGGTGCTTTAATCTTCATTAACGCACTTTAATGAATCGTTAAGGTGCATTATTGACAAATATTAGCAATTCTGTAATTTTGCACCTTTTTCATAGATGTTTTGCATTCATCATTGTCAAAACCGAACTCAACAAGTATTAGGAGATTTCAAAAAATATAGGGATATGATAGTAGATTATTCCAAAGTGAGAAATGTCTATCATATTAGGATCCCCTAGTGTCATTAAAAACTAACTCTCTAATCCCACTAAGTAGATCAATAAAAATACGAGAACCTATAAGAACATTTCTACCCAATTTGGATGTCTAATCAGCGACTTGGTTCCCCTCTCTAAGTGTGTGCATCACTGCAATCTTCCAATTTTTGTTGATTAGAGATTTGATATAGCTTTGATGATTGACCATTGAGTGTTGTAAGGTGTATCTACTTTGTTTAACATTTGTACAACAAGCATGCTGTCTGACTTAATCATGACTTCTCTCCATCCTTTCTCCCAACAAAGTTCGAGACCCTTTGTATATCATCCATAGTTCAACACTCAATATCGAACAACATCTTTTGTTCATCGTGAAACCAATTAACCATTTTCTAGTTTCATCTCTCACCACCCCACCAGTTGAAGCAGTTGATTTATATTCCGATAATGCTCCATTAGCATTCAATTTGACACTACCATTGTGAGGTGGTTTCCACATAATCCATTTGATTTCTTGTTGAAGATGTACCGTATCTAAAATCAGGTTAAGTATTCTAACATATTCTTTTAAAAGGGTCCAAGTGTAGCCACAACTTCGATACAACACCTTATTAGTAATAATCCTCTCGTTCTGCCATCGCCATAGGAGCCAACATGCAACACTGAATCTCACATTCCAAGGATCCTGTCAGACATTACAGTATTGTCAGCAAGGTTCTCATCCAGCCAAGATTTAGGTTCTCTAGTGAAGAAATCATTTGCCATGTTAGCTCCTTGAAACTCGACCCAAACAATTCTTTACTTCAGTACATTACCTATGACATGGTTTCTGGATTCTTCCACTCCCACGCATAAGTCAAAATCGAGATTTATAGCTAGGTGTCTTTGAGCCTTTTGAGGTTAGTTAAGATAGCTTACTTCATTATAAGCCATAAGAACATATGAATTCTTTTTTGGGACATGTAGCATCCAACCTAGCTTCCATCTGTCATCTTGTTCATTCCAATTTGCTCTACGTTGGATATCATAGGCAGATTTTACTATGAACAATCCTGAGCTTGACTGAACCTAGAACATCTAATCCTCTCTAGCTTCCGGTTCAAGTACCTTTGTTCCTACAAGCAACAATAACACCAAATTAGGTAGCAATGGTTCTTAAATAGCCCAATTCCTCTTACCTTCCGTAGTCAAATAATCACACCTGAAGCCAAATCTGCCAGTGGTTTTCTCTTATCCAAACATCCTTTCAGGACCATACACTTTACCTATTGGCTACGACCCATCTCACTCCCTTGATTATGAGAGGCCATGCATTGCATAAACCCTTCCAAAGATGAGAGCATCCTTTAGCACCCTTTAGTATTGATCTTAGATGGGATTTTGTGGATGTTACTAATGTATTTTTCTTTTAGCAACTTTCACCCACAACGTATCTTATTTAGTGAGAAGACCTTCCAACATAATTTCATTAAAAAGCGACATTACATTCATAGCGTCTTCTGAGTCCAAGGCCTCCATTTTCTCTTGGTTGGCATACTTTTTCTCGTTTGACCAAGCTAATTTTCTTCTCACCAACTTCGGCGGCCTAAAGGAACCTTCAGCAAAGTTGTTCTAGTTTTATAAGGGAGGACTTGGGGATACTTGTAGTCTGCATTGTGTACAGTAGAATGGTAGAGAGAACAAATTGGATTGTTAAGTCTTCTTGCCATTGAGAGAATTTCAGCTTGCCATGTGGAAAGTTTTTTGAAAACTTTATCATGTCTTGATAAATCTGTCTATTGGCCCTTTTACGCAAGAGGGGTACTCATAGGTAACGACCTAGATCATTAACACAAGAATACTCAATTTGGCACTAAGAATTCTAGCTTCTTGGATGTGCACACTTTTTGAGAAGAACACCATGGACTTGTTCTTGCTCACCGCTTGCCCCGATGCTTCACAAAATAGTTAAGCACCACATTAATCACATTCACCAACTCTTTAACAGCCCTGGGTAACAATAGTAGATCATTAGCAAAGAATAAATAATACAAGGGCAAGCCATTCCAACTTAGATGCATAGGCTTCCAGTTTTGGTTCCTAATTTGCGCTAAAGATAGAATGGCCAAGCCTTTCAATACACAAAACAAATATGTAACGGGAAATGAGATCTCCCATTCTAATCCCTCTGGTCGACAAGAACTTCTCTGTGGGAACACCATTCCTTAAGACTTGTATAAAGACCGTATTAATGCAGAGCATAGTCAACTTGATAAAATTCTTCAAAAAACCAAAATCTCTGAGGGTGTTTTCAATGAATTTCCAGTGTAATCTATCATACGCTTTCTGTAAATCAATTTTTAGGGGCCATAGTTTTACTCCCATCCTTCTTCCACATGGAGTGAATACTTCCTCACAATAAAGATATTGTCAATAATATTACGATTTGGAATAAAATTAGACTGACCTTCACCGATGATCTTTGGTAAGACACTTTTCATCCTGTTTGCTAACACTTCTGTGATAGCTTTGTAGGCGACATTGCAAATCCTGATAGGACGAAATTGAATAAAATTCTCCGGGCTCTCTTCTTTAAGGATTAACACCAAAAGATTGGAGTTAAGTTGATCTGGAAAGTGTCCATTCTCAAAGGATTGTTTGACTAAGTTGGCCATGGATTCTCCAATAGTATCCCATTGCTTCTGAAGGAAGAAGGCGTTAAGTCCATCTTCTTCTGCAGCTTTATTTGGTGCCATTTCAAAGATAGCCTACTTGACTTCTTCAGCACTGATTAATTCACTTAATTTTTTAATTTTGTTCTCATGCAAGTTTAATTTCATTCTCATCCAAGGCCAGAAAGCATCCTCTAATGTTGAAGCATTGAGTCAAGATAGTCAGAGAAAGGGTGAATGTGTTTTTATTATTTGTTATCAATCATAGAGAAGGTATAGAGATATATATGCATAAACATACTAGATAATATCAAATATATTACATGATTTGATTTGATTCTGTAACACTTGTTGGATCATGGGTGATCAACAATAAGTTCCTTATTTGTTTTGATGATGAGCAAAAGGTTTTGATGAAGAGCAAAATGTTTGGCTTGAAGTGGAACACGTTGGAAGGCTTAGAATTGTGAAACAAGGCTCTGCAAAGCAACAACATACGTTACAATAAAGCTGAAGTACGTTATCTGGAAAACGTCGTGATTAACGTATGTTATATAAAGCCACAATGTACGTTATGAACAACAACGTATGTAGAGAATCTGCAACGTACATAGACATGGAGCTGAATGCAAACAAAGGCTACTGGATCCTTAACAACGTGTGTCATACATTCACAACGTATGTAGTGAAGTCACAACGTACGCAGAGGAGATTCAATGTACGTCATCTAGAGATATGGCTATGATCAACGTACATCATGGATGGTCAACATACATGAAGCTGAAGAATTTGCAGACAACATACGCAGGCTTTGTGCAACATACGTTATGTTTGTTCTAAAAGGCTGTAATGACTATAAACAGTCTCTAACTGCTAGTTTCTCAACACCAATGGCCATATGGCTTGGAAAATCTATAAATACATCAAGGAAGGATAGAAAAACAATGGATGATCATTTGCTTTCAAGGCCAAAACATTTTTATCATTCCATCATCTCCAAAACACCAAAATCAAGCTAGAGAGAAGATGAAGAGCATTGTGCCAACATGTACTCCTAGCATAGAGCTTAAATATTTTTTACAAACACTTTGAGAGTGTGGGGAAGGTTGGTTGTGAACCTATGGAAAACAACATTGTAATGACCTTAGAGGTTTAAGCCGTAATCAACCTTGTTGGGTTTAGAGGTATGAGTCGTAATCAACCTTGTTGGCTTTGGAGGTTTGAGCTGTAATCAACTTTGTTGGCTTTAGAGGTTTGAGCCACAATCAACCTTGATGTAAGGCTTTGTTGAATTAAGCCGTAATCAATCTCCGTTATACTGAAAAGCTTAAGTGAGACTTAGGTAGTGGACGTAGCCATGGTTGGCCGAACCACTATAAAAATCTTGGTGCTGTTTTTCTTGCCTCTCTCCAACTTGCTTCTGCTCTCCAAAATTCACCAAGACATCCCCGGGAAAATTCTCCAACACTTGGTCCATTCTATGTTGGCATCTAATGTAACTTTAGATCAAGAATCAATTGTAACTTTATTTCCTTTAGAGTGGTATCAGAACCTTTTTCTGGAGGGACTTGTGACTGAGTGAAATAGAAGCCTAAAACCTTACTTTGTCCATGGATTCAGAAACACCCTTCACAGCCTTAGCACCACCAGTGTTCAATGGTAAAAATTACCATGTTTGGGCAATGAGGCACATCTACATCTCTAGAAAGCTGTAAAGGAGTGATAGGTTGTGTTTCATGCATATTTTCATGTTTCATTTTGCAGTTTATGTGTGCCAAACTATCTTTGTATTTTTATGTTGTTTTGTTTTCATGGTTGTTTAGGTGAATAGGCCAGTGAATGGTGGAAAATGGCGCTATTTTGGGTGAGTGGAAAAAGAAGACATGTGCGCACTGTGTTACGACATGACCATGTCATATGAGCTGTGAAGACTGGGTCGAATTGATGTTTGATGGGCCCTCCGAATCTACTGTTTAGAGGACAAAATTGAAGGCTTTTACTCAGTATTTGCCTTATGGAAATTAGGAAGATACATTTTAATTACTATTTTTTGTAATTATGCTTGGGAAAGGATTAGGTTTTTAAGATACATATATAAACCTATCTTCTCTTGCTTTTGAGCCAGTCACGCATAAGAGAACAAAATTTACTTTCTATTTTAATTTGCTTTTCCTCTCAACATGTATAACTAAACACTCTTATAGTCGAAGTACTTTCGATGTTCAATCCAATTAGGCTGTGAGATTTATGTTCTTATTTATTATTGAATATTTTGAGTATTTATTTAATTCATGTGCCTTATGCGCTTTTATAATTATTTATGCCAATTGTTCAATGTGGCCAGTTGATTAATCGATTAAATAATATGCTGCTATTTAGGATGGATAGAGTGTCTCTCATTAATTCTAATATAGGTAACGGATAACTTGTCTGTTTGTGGTTGCACATCTTTTATGTTATGGAATATTGAATAATCTAGTTTAAATGATTTATGACGTTTCCAACTTCACTAGTTAGGATAGGGGTCTCTTTGGTTCTTACTGTTATCATTATATTAAACCTTGTCAGGGCATCTCGGGGTTGTCCAGTTGGTAAGAGCAGTAGTTTGCAGGGCGTCCCAAAACTCTTGATAAAGTATGAAAGAATTGGTTATTTAAGTGTGTCACTGGTAGTTATAACTCTGTCTATTTGAATGTTCGATTGTTATCTTTAGTGTGGATGATCAACTCATTGGATTGAACGGAGAGGTACATTGGCTAGGGTTTCATCATTATTAAATTTCTTGTATTTTAATTGATGCATTTCATTGCCTATTTGATTGCGATAATTAATTTCATCCTTTTATATTTTCAGCATCACAAACATTTTCTGCAACTAAATTTTACTTTTTTTCTGTGAATAAACAATTTTTAACCGGTCTCTGTAGATCGATCATATTCACTGCTGTGCTCAAATGCTTTTTTGAACAAGTTTTATTTGCTAGATTGGCACCCATCAAATTTTGGAACCATTGTTGGGGACTGGTGTTTAACATGTTTATTTGCTTACTGCTAATTTTCTCGTTGTTTTGCATGCATCGTTTGTAACACTCTTATACTCTCCATGGTATTTATTGTATAGTTATATAATCACTCACAATCATCTACCATTATGAAAATCCAATAAGATAATACATTTTTTCTTATGCAAACATAACCTTATACATTAGTACAAGTCATATACCATTTTCAAAACTTTATACACAAAAGTTAAAAGGCTCAGATAACTATATCTGCAAATGCTAAGAAGGAGGCAGTCTAGAGCATCAGCCAGCCTACTTGGGACTCATGCTACTATGTACAAACTCCAAGGTCAAGTCAAGCAAAATATCTATCAGAAATGGTAACCTGAAAAATGTTTGCACTTTATATGAGTTGCAACTCAAAACGCATAAACCATCATAGATCAAACTCAAGCAAACACAAGCATATAACGAATAATAGATTATTGTTGCATACAAACATATGCATATGCCACTATGTTCATTTTATATGTTGTGACCAAACAAGCCATGTATCACCTCAACATTCTTGTATGCCACTGTGTATTTGTCTAGCAACCATCGTATGAAATTTGACCCGAACGTATCCAATATGAATATGACCTGAAGGTCTCTAGTATTGATATGATTCGAAGGTCTCCAGCATGAATATGACCCAAGGTCTCCAGTATGAAATACCGAAGGTCCTACTATGTATTTTACAAATATAAAAGTATGATGGTTAGCCTTTATTTAGTCCAATATGAATGCATCAAAATGTGAAACATTTGATAATCAATATACATGTAAAAGCATCACATTCTATTCCATTCCATATAAACAATGAGTATTCTCAACATATACATATAGCAAACCATATAAAGATTCTCAACATATAACACATATCATGTAAATTCAACTAGCCACAAATTTGTCCAAGTAATCAGATCAAGAGCACATTTATGAACATAAATCATATAACACACATTTGAATCTAATATCTAGTTTATACTCACCTTTTTAAGACAGATATGATGCCTTGTTACCTTGCTTAGGCTCCCTCTCAACATTTCTCGATCTTATAATATAAATATTCGTGTAACATCCCAACCAAAGCAGACAGCTAATGCTAGCAGGTGAAGTTACCTACTATGTAATAGCTATGTGCTCCAACATCAGACATGTGTATATGGATGGAAAGTTTTACAAGTACAAGGACCTAGCTACTTAAGTAACCTAAGCTTAAACTTTTGGGCTTAGTGGTCGAAAGCTCATTAGTTGTTAGATGTTGCTTAAGGAAAGATACGTGCTTATGTCAGGCCGTCACAATTATGGTATCAAAGATACTCCACGTGCAAACTTGAATGGTTGTGGGGTAAACCTCGAATGATGGCGATGGTGGGGCAAACATCAGGAGTTGAGAGGAAGTCCCTAAGTATAGGCGAATCCCACATCAACAGGTTGCGTACAAGCGAATCCCACATGGACAAAACAAGGGACATATTCTAGGCATCATGATTGGAAGTCCAGGTGACAAGGATGTCTCAAATCTATAGGGGTGGGAATTGTAACATCCCACCAAAGCAAGTAGCTGAAGCTAGTACATGAAGTTAGCTATTGTGCAACAGCTCTGTGTTCCCACATCATATATGTGTATATGGATGGAATGATTTATAAGTATAAAGACATTGCTACTTAAGTAACCCAAGCTTGAACTTTTGGGCTCAGTGGTTGGAAGCCCATTAGTTGTCATATATTGTTTAAGGACAGCTGCGTGCGTATGTTGGGTTATAACAATTCGAGTTATGTCCATTCTGACTTATAAATATATGCAATGCATATGATGTTCTGTTACTAACTTATTATGAACGCATTTGTTCATTTGAAATGAAATAAAATTGATCCAAATTTGTCTAAAGAAACATTACGCTTAAGGTAACTACAATTATGTTTCACACCATTTTAGGAAACCTATTTTTTATCTATGTTTGAACATCCAAAAAGACTTATTTTCCCATGAAAAGTAACCTTCAAATACTATACATATAATAGTGCATTCCTACCAAATTTCACATTTTAATCATTTATAAAATAATTTGGCCAATTTTTCAAAATTACAGCACCTTAATAGAGTAGCGTAATAGGTGCTTAAATTTTGTTGCACCTAACTTATGTTATACAAATTCAATTACACTGAAAACTTGCAGACATATTCTAAACACAAATAGAAACAACTTTTATGTTTTGACCATCAAATAATTACGTCTTTAAAGCTGCCAAAACAATAGTTCAAAACCAGACAGTGCTACTGAAAAATAAGATACTCTTGGAACAGTACTCACTTCAACCACCCTAACTCATGCTATCCATTTCCAATAAACACAATATTCTACAGACTCATAGAAGAAATAATTTTCAACAACTTAGATGTTTTAAGGCTCGTCAAAATTGTTGAAGCAAGGGTGGTTGAAATTTAGTTCCTCTTATGTTTTGATGATGAATAAAAGTTGGTAAGAAGGTTTGCTCAAGAGAATGCCAAAATACAAGATGATTCAGTTCAAGAAAGGAATTACTTGAGTAAGAACGAACATTACTCTAGTAAAACATGTTCCAAAGGCATAATAAAATGAAGCTTCACTCGAGCAAGTAGAAAACCCAAAAGAATCACTGGATGGGAAGTTACTAAAGTAATCAAAGGATCATGTGTGAATTAGGGATCATTCAAGTGCTAAAATCATGGGATTTGATTACAATGGTCAAAATTCAGAGTTCACTCGAGTGATAAATAAAGTTACTCGAGTAAATTATATATGAGAGGAAATCAAACGTCAATCAAGCGCCAAATGCACTCCAACAGCTAGATTAGCAACCCCAACGATCATATGGCTTAGAAAGGATATAAATACTTGAAGAAAAGACAAAGAAAGTTGGAAAAACATCATAAACCATCATTCCAAAACTCCCATCTATTCCATCCATCAAAGACAGCAAAAAAAAGGTAGAGAGCATATTGCAAGCATCAAGTTCATACTCTTATTTCTGGTATAGAGCTTGTACTTATATTTACTCATAAACACTTTAGGTGTGGGAAAGTTTTTTTGTGAACCTAATAAAAACAAATTGTAAGGGCTTTATAGGTGTGAGCCAATAATCAACCTTATGTTCGCCTTAGAGGTGTTGAGTCGCAATCAACCTTTTTGTAACTGCCATTGTTGAATTGAGTCATAATCAATCATCATTATAGTGGATTGGGAAAATCCTAAGTGAGGAACTTAGGTAGTGGACATAGGCAAGGTTGGCCTAACCACTCTAAATTTTGGTGTTCTTTTTTATCTATTCCTTACTCAAAAAATCCATCAAGCCAAGACCAAAAATTCTCCAACAAGTGGTATCAGAGCAGGTTTCTCGTCAAGAAGGTTTAGCAACATTGGAGAAAAGATTCGCACCAACAAAAATGGATTTCGGTCATTCCTCCTCATTTCAAGCCGGAGCTTCCCCCACTCAACCACCTATCTTTGATGGTTCCAACTACTCTCTATGAAACATTATGTATGTAAGGGAACTTTTACGTATGTAACTTGAACATGACAATGTAAAGAATCTTCTGAAAGTTGAAGGAATATGAAAACAATTCGTTACAGTGGTCAAATTTAGAAGCTCGTGCGTGCAATATAAACAGCTATGTATGTAAGTCTATAGGGGTCGAATTGAGAAACTTACATATGCAATGGTCTTTTGTCGCAAAATTAGTGACCAAATATTTCATCAGAAAGTGTTGGCGGGAAATTTCGTGCTGATTTTGATTGATTGCTTTCATCAACAATATTTTAATTTGAAAAATAACTCAATCCTTATACGATTTCTAGGTTTAGTCGTCGAGAAAACCAATAAAAAATATACACATAAAAATGTTGGCAAGGGGGGCAAGTAGGATAGCTAAGTCTTTCCCCTATTACTTTGTTAAAGGATATAGGTTTTAGATGAAACATCATTCCTTTAATAAAGCCATGGATAACAGTAGCGTCTTCATTAAGGGCACTTATTTAGATATTAAGGAGGATGACTTCTTTGTGTTGCCAAAGAGATTCTTGAGCTTGAGCATCCTAGGGCAAAGCAACAAAGAAACTATAATATTTAAGTAAATATGGTTCGAAACAAGTAGTCATAGTGGAACTTGTATCCATCCACAATTGAAGATCGTTGAGTTGAAGAAGTCTATTAAGATGTACACCAAAGAAAAATATGTGTAGACACAATAGGCCATTCAAGTTTATTACCTTCCATACCCAAGCTACAGACGCGATTTAACAGATTGGTTGGTTATGTACAAAGTCAAGGCCCACGAATTATTTGTTGACATTCTTCATGAAAGCGAGATGCGAAAGTATGAGGCATTCCAAGATGAGGGTGTTCAAACACACTAGATAGATGAAGGCATTAAATTTGTGTCAGCCCGACCATTAAATGACCCAAACAGGATAGTTATTGAGGAAGAAATGTACCTATTGGGGAAGTATAAGTGAAGGAAGACTTTTTTAGATGAAGAGGACGAGGAAGATGACGAAGATGGTGAAGAAGTTGATGACAACGATGAAGTTGAAGATAATGACGGTGAATTGCAATGACAAATAGATGAATGCAATTTTGGTGAACAATTTGTTGCAACAACAAAATTGCAACGACATGGATCCAATTTTAGTGGCCACTTTATCAAAACTCTTAAAATTATCCTATGACATTATTTATAACATTAATTGTTTTTAATATTATATTTCTTAAATTTTCACCCAACAATTGAAAATTACTGGATTGTTTTCAAAATGACAAGATAATAATTCGGGTAATTTTAGTGAAGAATTCATCACAACCGTTCCGTTTGTGACCAAACAAAATTGTGACGAAATGGAAGTAATTGTAGGGACCAACTTGTCGCAACTCTTCAGTTGGTTTGGAAGGGGGGGGCATTTTCAAAATTTTCATGGCATGTTGTGACGAATTTGATCGCAAGGTTTGCAATGAAAGATTTTTTGTCACCACATTTGTGACCAATTCGTCACACCCCGTGGGCTTTGAGCCCGGCAGAAGACTCCTTACTGGAACTTAAACGTCCACTTTTCCAAATCATCCAATCTCTCTAACTTGATGCTCTTCTCTCTCTTTCAACCTATAGTCTCAATCTTGTCGCCCTTTGTCTCTCCCTCGTACCACTCTGTATCATTGTCGACACCAACTGTCTCCAGATAGTGTGTTGCTCTCAGCCCGCTCTCTGTGACCATCCAACTCTCTGTCCAATCGTTCTTTCTCTCTCGTGGGGCTCCGTCACTGTCGACGCTCACTTTGTCACCATCGCTCCCTGCCACTGCTCGTCGCGCTCCTTGTCACCGTCGATGCGATCTTTATCACTGTCGCTCTTTCTTAGTCGCCTTGCTCCCTATCACCATCGTGCTCTCTCTGTCACCGTCGCTCTTTCTCGCTCGCTCCACTCTCTGTCATCGGCCAGCTCTATTTGTCGATTGTCTCTTTCTCTATAGCGACGAAAGTAGGTAAAAAATCTGTGTTTTTTCTTTCTTTTTTTTTGTAATTTTAGTTATTTAATTTTCTATAATTTTAGTTAATTAACTTGTATGAAATGGTTGTGCTTGTTGCATTTTCTGAATGATATGGGTTTAGTGTAGTAAACCTTTAAGCCCTTCTCTGCTATTCCAACAAATTTTTCATTAGCTGTAGAGTCAAAATTGCGATATTTATGGTTTTTCAGTGATGAATTTGTTATTAATTAATTAAACTGGTATGCTAAATGGTCTAAATTTAGTGTTAGTCTAATGTTTAGTTCTTTGATGGTATTGGAGTACAATGTATAGATCATTGATGTTAAAGCAAACTCCATTGCGATCCCTGAGGTTTGATCATATCTCTCGTGTGGCCCCTCTATTTTCAAAACCCTTCGCTCCGGTCCCTGACCATATCTTCCTTTAGTTAAGTTAAATGGGAAATGTCTAAAATGCCTATGCCACGTCATTTGGTAAAAGTAAAAGACCAAAAGGACTCTCTTCCTCTCTCTCTGCACTTTACCTTTCCCCTCCCTCTCTTTTCACTCTTCTGTAACTCTCTATTTACTCTTCTATAACTCTCTCTTCCACGTAACTCTGTCACTCTTGGTGCTCACTCTCTGTGACCGACCCTAAATTCCCTCCGAAAGTTCTTTCATCTCTGTTTACTTTTACATTGCCCGTGAATCTGTCTTCACTCTCTTTCTCTATTACTCTCCATTTTGGTTACTCTATATTTTCCATCGTTGAAATAGTAGGGTGGGTTGGGTCCGACTGTTATTGCGATGGTTGGTGAGGCGGCTTCTGGGTAATGGGTTCGAGGTTTGACATGGGTTTTGAAAAAATGGGTAATGGCAAAACTTGACACAGGGTTTTGAAAAATGGGTAATGGGTTCGGGGTTTGACATAGGGTTTTGAAGCCGAATGTCACTTGAGTTCAGTTGAGAATGTGTAATGGTTCTGATAGTCTATTTAATTAGAAAATTAAGTATAGTGTGAGGATTTTATTTTATGTGATGCTTTTTATATGTGTAATAGGTTTTGAAGCCGATTGTGTATGTGTTTCTGTATAATCCTATTGACTAATGGATGGTGGGTTTTGCAGGAATCTTATATGGTCCACACCATCAGATTAATATACAAATCAATGGAAGTTTCCTTGGACAATGTCAGTGAATACTGCTACAGCTTCATGGATTTGTTCGACGATGCAATGGAAGCTTTCGGCATCGAGGTTGGTTAGGTTCTATCATTTCAAGATAGGAAAGGTTACTTTATTGAGAATGACAAGGACATTTTGAGCATGTTTGAAAGATTTAGTTTAGAGCTGGCTATAACTATTTTTGTTGCAGAAGTAGGATGTCCCACAATTGTGTTGCCTCCAGTAGTGGTGGTCGAACTTGATGATGATGATGATATGGATGAAGCACAACCAGCACAAAATGACCCATAAACAGAACTCGAACCTGACCCATAAATAGAACCTGAACCTGAACCACAACCAATACAAAATGACCCATAACCTGAACCACAAAATAAAGCCCAACCTTAACCATAATTTGAACAAAAAAAATGATGCAGAAACTGGAACTCAATCACAAAGAAAGAGAAAGAGGGGGTGGAGAAAATGATGGAAAAAGGCAGAAAGAGTAATAGATATAGTTTGAGAAAAAAATGGAAAGTTCCTAATGATGATTTTATTGTATCTGATGAGGAGTATGGCCATTCAAAGGATGAAGATTTTGACATAAATGTTGAGGAGGATGTTTCAGTAAGTGAAAATGAGTCAGAGCATGGAAATGATGACAATGTTAGAAATGAACTTCTGTCTAAATGCCCTGATGATAGTTCTTAAGATGAACTGAGTCATGATTCTGAGGAGGAAGATACCACGGGTGCTAATCCATTAAAGGGAATTAAAAGCAAGTTGTTAAATGGTGTGCTTAATAATAATTTTGAGTTTGAGTATGGACAAATGTTCAGGGATGTGAAGCATATTTTGGAGGTCTTGTTAGATTATGAAGTGTTGGGTGCCTATGACATTGCCAGATTAAAAAATGAAAAACTGAGATTAACGACTATTTGTTGCAATCTGGAATGCAAGTGGAGGCTTCATGCTAGTCTTATACCAGACAAGCAGACTTCCATGGTGAAGAAACTAGTCCACAATCATTTATGCATTAAAGATCCAGAAAAATCATTTATCCCTCCCAAATGGATTGCAAAACACATGCAAGAAGATTTGAGGGCAGAACCAAATATGAGTTATAGGTCTATGGAAGCTATTTTAAGGAGGAAATTTGGTGTTGAGTGCAAACAAGGGACAATTTACAAGGCAAAAAGAAGGGCTAGATTACACAATGAAGGAACTTAAACTGAATCTTTTGCCAAGTTACATGCACATGCAGAGGTGTTGAAAAGACTGGACCCCATAACTGTAATGAACTTTAGTTATTAGGATAGGCAAGACCTGGATGCCCAACCTGTATTTAAAAGGATGCTTGTAGCTTTTGCAACTACGATTCATGGTTTTTTGAATGGATGTAGGCCGTTTTTTTGGTGTGGATGGAACCTTTTTGAAGGGATCATTTGAAGGGATGCTACTTACTATAGTTTCAATGGATGGCAACAAAGGCACATACCCATTTGCCTTTTGTATTGATGAGAGATAAACCACGGATTCATGGCTTTGGTTCTTTGATTGTTTGAAGGATTGCATCGGAGATAACAACAGAGGAGTCTCATATACAATAATGAGTGACAAACAGAAGGTTAGTAAATTCACTACTTCTAATTTTAGGTGTCTCTAATAATGAATTATAAATTATAATAACAAAAAATAAATTTTTAGTAGTAGACTAACTCTAATAAAAATAAATTATAAATTATAATAACAAAAAATAAAATCTTCTCTGCTTTTTCTCATCTACTGTCATTCTCATCATTTTAAACTATAGCACAAGTTGTTTGAAAAAAGTATCACATAGATAAGAGCTATTGCTTTTATCCATGATTGAGAAAGCATCATAGTTTGTGGAGTAAGAGAAAACTTAGTCTTGTATATGCATAGTATCGCTTCAAATGACCAATTGTCTTTGGTTTAGATGTGAACATGTTATTGTAATGTTTTTACAACATGACATATGCTTATTTACAAAATCAATTGTAAATAATAAACCCCAAGATGTCCATCTATATTTTCTCAATAGGCAAATCATCAAATTAGTAACTAACATGTTACTTCACCATTTCCTCATCATATTCTTGAGTAAATTTAGTAACTAAATATGGGACTTCTTGCCTAATTTAGTCACTAAATTCAACCTATACTAACTTGTCTTTCCTAATTCTTGTGTAACTAAATATGGGACTTCTATTGCCTAATTCTTCTTTTGTTAAACATGCAGGGTCATGTTAAAGCAATTGAGGAAGTATTGTTGGGTTTTTTATGCGAATAAGCATCTAATATGTGCAGCGGAAAAACAATAATCACACAAGAAACATCCTAGGAACATTGTATGTAATCATAATTAATTGAACAAGGCCAAACTTGTGTACCTTTTTACTTTTGCCGAATTGTTTTCTCCAACCTCCTTTGTTTGAGCCAAATGCAATTGACAATAGGGACTACCAAAAGATGACTCCCCTCTACTCTCACACACACACAAGATCATTGATTAGGATAATATGTGTTAGCACTTCTTTTAGAATCTCTATTCTAAAACTCACAAATAATTTTCTCTCTTTGTTTGTGTCACTCACTAATTCGGCCAGCCATGAAAGAATAGCAAAGAGTGCACTCTATTTATAGGCATAAGAGGAGAACTAAATAGGTGCATAACAAGGCCAAAATTCCTCTCTCCTTGTCCTCTAAGAATTCGGTCTCTTCCTCATCTAGAAGGAGTGTGCCAAATTCCTAATCTAGTCACACTAGGGTTTGTCATTTTTGTCTCACAAGAATATTCACTTCCTAATTAATTTTGTCACATACAAATTAGGGTTTTATTTTCCTTGCCACACAAGAATAAAACTCCTAATTAGTCATGAACTCCTAATTAGTTAGTACATGTGCCGAATTCATCCTTGCCAAACAAGGAAAATGACTCCTAAAAAATAGGAGAGGTGGTGTGTGCCGAATTTCTTCCTCCTAATTAGGATGAGTGTGCCAAATTTTCTCACTCCTAATTAGGTTAGGTTGTGCCGAAATTCTAATGAGTTTGATTAATGTTATTGGGCTTTTAATTATATGATACATTATCATTTAATAAACCACTCATATGGGTCGAATTATGTCACACATAATTAAATACCCATAACCCTAATAACTAGTGATTTATATTAAAAGTCCATTACATTAATGGACTATATATTAAATCTTATTTAACACATAAATCATAAAATCCTGAATTATTATTAATTAATCAAATTAATCATCTTAATACTTCACTTACTACAAGAGAGAATCTTTATAACCAATCCATATCTTTATTGTGTGTGATCCTATAGGTTCATTCAATATTGGTAGTGAGCCTAAAATTAATTTAAAACCTATAAATCATAATTGGTCTCTAGCAAGACATTATGATTACCCAAATTGAAATGAATGTCAATTACGAATCAACATAACCTAATTACAACCTTATACAACCCTTTACCTCTTGATATCATGATTAGCATAAGGCATGGAACCCAGTTACCCTTATTTATGCTAAAAAAATTTCTTGATCTATAAGTGATCCTGACTAAGTCAAACAAATGATAACACTTATCCATTTGTTTGGGTGTGACCACACACTACTCAGTTTCACTAATCAAGTGACCGATGATATATTCTCTCTCTTCAAGAGTGGCAATCCCTTCACTTCACTTATGTTTCTTAGCATGACTCATGGCATACCCAATCATACCCATACTTATTGCTCATTACAAATAACATTAGGCATATGTCACATTATACGAGAAATCACCTAAAAATCCATAGTGATTTCAGGTCGAGGGATTCTAGTATAAGCGTTGTATGAGAGATACTTATGATCTTTCAACCATGTAGCATTCTCATAAGCGGATCGATCAAAAACACTATTCTCTAACATGTTCTATGTTTTCTTATTGATATCTCATATCCTATGACCAGTAAAACATGATCATCTCACAGAGTACATATTATTCTTGGTTCATTGTCATTCCTATGACAATAATCAACTAGGGATATTTAGAATAGTATTCTTTTATGCTTCAAGGCTTTACTATCCAAATCACATATTTGATAACTTAAGCAGAATCACTATTCATGGATGTTTTATCAAGTTAAACATGCATAGAAATAATAACGAGATAAAACAATGCCTCATAATATATATATATATATATATATATATATAATATAATCCGGATACAATGCATTGGGGCTAGGGCTTACACTAACAAGTATTT
>CAODLS011462722.1:0-18957 GCA_948243855.1 Flueggea neowawraea | reverse complement strand
ATTAAGGTGATTTGCCAAGTCAAAATCTAATTCATACTGAGGGCAATATCATATTCTTCCACATCTAACACCTTATATCCGCTGCCACTCCTGCTCATTCAAAACAATTATGCCACCCTAGAACTACAGTTTTAGCTACACAAAGGTGACAGAGCTTTTAAACATTTATAGTGAATCCATCACTAGTTCAACATATTCTAACATAATGTGAGGCACGATAGAATGCACAACACCAACCAGAGTCAAAAACATACATACGAAAATATGCAGAAGTCCAAATCTGTATATATTCAGAATTATACGAAAGAAATTCATAGAAATTCAAAAGAATGTATTCCAATAGAATGCAGAAATACACGGAGATTCAAAGGAACATATACAAATTTATGCCAAGGTATATAGAATGTCTAATGAGTCCATTCCAGAAATATGCAAAAGTTAAGGAATAAAAAATGTCCTAGTTGATGCCACATCTGAGGCCTAAACCTACTGACAGATCGAATACTAATTCAGATATTGACTCTCTCCAACGTACTATATACATATTACTCTCCACATTTTGCAAAACATAAACATCAAATCCTCAGAGCCAAATTTCTCAAGCAAGGTCACCTTACTACTGATACTTACTTCTTGTATTGACAAATAAATTTATAGAATAATCTCTTACTCATACTTGTAGCACTCCAAATTTGTAGTACTCCAAACACCGTCTTACTCTAATGAACACCAAGTAATACATATATTGTGCCATTTAAATCCTGATCTTAACAAATTCAACTTACATATGCCATAAAAATTTGACTCCTAATTTATCACCAATCATTTCCAGATTAATCCGCTAATTTCTTAAATACATAATATTTAGTAATATCATTAAGCTTCTCAGTGCTTCACGATCCTGTTGTGCCATTTTATTTCATGGTATCAAACATCAAATCAGTCTTATTAGTTATTCTCAACTACCAACAAATTAAATGATCCTCTCGCATTTCCCAAGTTTCCCCCATTATGCCTTTAAATCTTGAGGGACCGAGCTTCAAAAAGCTGATTAGATGGTTACCATCATTAACCTCTAGTACAATAAGTGCAACAGTCAGAGCAGCTTCTACTGGCTGAACTCCAACTTCCTGGCTAGGAACAAGTCGCTCAAGATGATCAAGGATTGAAAAAGATAGACTGAGCCATAGGCGGTGGCTGAGACTGAGGTGCTGAAACTGTGACCTCTAGCATATCACGTGATCGATGTTGACCCACCACTGACTGATTGACTGGCGGCCTTAGCATATCGACAAATAAATAAATGTACTTGAAAATAATTAAACCATTTCAAATTCAAATAAAGGCTATAACTCACTACTCGGTGTGTGGAGCATCTAACAGAACTAAAAGTCGAGCCAGAACAATAGGGCACTCGCTGCTGACAAACACCTCTCTGAGCGCGGAAGATCAACAATTGCTACAAAGTATCTGAACAATGAAGTATATAGAGAACAAAAAAAAATAAAAGAAAAGAAAAGAAAGGGGCCCAGTGATGGATAACACTCTAGATCGCCTCATACGTGCCTCACAAAGACCATTTTGAAAACCGTTTCAAAATACCGCACATGAATATATGTAGATGCCATATAGTATACACACTATGTACATAATATATTTTTTGAAATTTGTTTTATAAAAACATTCGCATCCAAATCATATCACATACATTCAGATAGTATTCAAAGTACATATATATATATATATATATTTGTGAATTCATAGTACGGGACCAGTGCAATTCAATTTCCATAATAGCAGTGTGGACTCCACCACTTGACTGCTTTAAAGCGTATATCTGGCCAAATAAAAGGTCACCCCATTACCCCAATAGCTAGGGCCTTGACAAATCATTGTTATACCAAAGGCTACATACCCCATAGCTAGATGTCCCCATATCGGTATGATATATACATAGTATTTCACAAACAATCATGCACCTTAGAGCTTATTCCTTTTATATAAAATATCCTTAGATATATATACCAATATATATATTAGCTTTTCAAAGCAAAACATTGGTTATTAATAATCACATAATCCCGATTATTAATTACCCAATAATTATTAGTTTGATTTCATAATATAGCTAGACATATCAAAATCAATATACTCAATTTGAAGACACAGCTTATGTGTCTGAAGCTGCCATCCATTCAACTGGACACCGAGTTAATAATCCAGTAGTGGTCCACCGGTGAAGGATTGGTCGCCTCGGGAACTAAACAGAACTGATAACAAAGATTTATTACAACATAGTTAGATATGGTTTGGTACTATGGCATTACTGAATATGTATGCAATGCAATGCAGACTTAGACCCTTGAGGTCACTGAAAATCTACCCTGGATGAGAATCCATCATCCTCAACTCTAAATACAAAATCTAAGTAAAATTGCAGTTTGGTCCCCGACTAGTGTAAAATTATGCCTTACTCCCCAAAACTTAACAAATTTCAAAAAAGTCCGCAAAGTATCCTGGAATTACCGTTAGACATTCATAAGTCAGAATCCTCAAATTCCTCTCCGAACTCCCGAAAATCGCGAATTTAGCCTAATTCCTTAAAATTACAAATATTTCTCCAAGTTCTCCAAAATTACAAATTTATACCTTTACTTTTCAAAATTACAAATCTATACTCCCAATTTTCTGAAATTACAAGTCGAGAGTTAACTTTCCAAAAATTTACAAAAATATCAAAACCATAAATTTATTCTAAAAATACCGAACTCTCGATTCAATCGATAAATATCTAAACCAATCACCCATATTGCTCGATCTCAACCTTAGGAACATTAATATATCATCAATTTCACCAAACAAACAAAGAATTCAGCAAAAATCATCCAAACTCGAATCTAATCCTAGCTCCACCAAAAGCTCATCAAATCTTTCGATTCAAAGCTTGAATCATGTTTATCTAAGTCCTATCTGATATATTCTAGCATCCTCTAACATCCATTCATCAATAATCATCCAAAAATTGAAACCCATTTCATTTTCGTTCTAAAATGCATTTTCATGAATCAATAAAATGAGTTTAAAAGGAAGAAAGGATGTTGATCTTACCTCAGATGATGTTAAGGAATGATGGGTGACCAAGGAGAGAGATTCAGACGAGATTAAGAGAGTTTTGAGCGAAAATGGAGGAAAATGACGAAGAGGGTTGGGTTTGGGGTTTAAAAAGACGAGCTAATCAAAACACACCGTTTTAGTGAAATAACAAAGCAACGTATGTCATTCTCATGCTCAACATACGTTATTATCATCCACAACGTGTGTTGTACACCATCAACGTACGTTGTGATGCATCTAGTAGCCATGGATCTGGAACAAATACAATAAAACGTATGTTGTTCATGCCAATGTACGTTGATCATCCTTGCACCCCAGATAACGTACGTCGTGGCTACCCAACGTAATTCTTGCTTGAATTGATGACGTGCGTTGTTCACTACTCCAGCCACATACTCGACATTTCACGCTTCCAAACGGGTGTCGAACCTTTTTCGGGGTTCTATAACACTTAATCCTTGAAAATTACATTTATAATTCATCATCAAACATCAAATCATCCTCCAAATCATCAAATTATTTTCAATACACTCTTAAACAACCTCAAACATCTTCAAACACCTAACATCACTTAAATCATTCGAGGTTCAAAATGGGATTGAACTAAGATCATTCGAAGTCGAATAACGTTCCACCAAATACCTTGTCGAAATTTGGTCAGAATTCTACAGAGAATTCATCGAAACAAACGAGGTATTACAGATATGATTTCATTTATCATGCACAGATGAATATGATTTGGCTTGTCCATATGCAAAAAGATAGGCATGATATGATTTGCATTCACATATATCGTTCATACACATAGTTTGATTAAAGATTGAATTGGTACATGTTACTTGCAATATCAACTTAAAAGGAAGAATTGGCCAACATGCTTAAGTTCTCTTATCGTTACATGATATGATTTGAGACATCTCTTATAGTTCATATGATTTGAGACTTAATGTCTCTTATCGTTCAAAGATCTAGACTAAATGTCTCTTACACTTCATAGACCACTAGCTGCCTTATAGTTTATAGACTATATGTCTCTTATATTATCATACCTGGGTTGAGACTTTTCATGTTCTTGCCAAGATCCAAATAAAAATTGGAATTGCATTTACTTGCATCGTTGCATATTTTTATGACTAATATATATGTTTGAATGCATATGCCATTTGCTATGGATTTATCAATGATAGTTTCACCCACTGAGTAGCGACTCATATAACGCGTTATTATTTTTTCAGGCATTTACCATATACAATTTTTGGGAGTTGATCAAGCGTGAGGTTGATTTACTTATAAGCGTGCAGCACTGGTAATTCGGTTTGATCCTATACTCACTTTCCTCTGCATCTTGTTGTCATTATATAAATAATTTTGAGAGGAAACATAGAGTGTTGTCCGTATATTTATTAAATTTGTTTACATGTTTAGTTTAAAATTTTTGTATACATATTGTTGGATATGAACGTATGTATGAACACATGTTTTATGAATATACTTACATACTATAATATGGTTATATGATAGAACATGATATGACACTTCCATCGGCGGTGCACGTTAGGATTATTTGGCTCAACGTCTAGGTGAGTGGGATGCCATCAATAGACACATAGGTTATGCAATTCCAAAATTATATGTTTTTGTTGTGCTCAGACTTTTCAATGTAATTCAGACTAAGTATAGGTTTGGTAATCACAAAATCTGACTTATGTGAAACTTTATAATAAGAAAATATGTTTCAAAATATTTAATATATTTTTTTGCAATTAATATAATGTTTGAACTTGAGTATATTTTTCTGAAATAATTTTCTGTTGCATCCCATCTGTGATATATATGTATATATCTATACTTGGTAGGTTAAGATATGTTCGGTAAATATCTGCCTGTTTCGTATGCTTGTCTGCTTTGTATGCTTGGATATATGCCTGCCCCTTAAATATATGTCTATTATAAATTTTTTTATAAGAAATCAGTACTTGGAATACTACTATATGTTATAATATGCTCGTCTTTTTAACTAGAGTATATTTATTTGTTGATTCCAATCAATATTCATTATTTGTCTGTTATGTATGAACATGTGTTAATAATTTATCCGTATGTTTTATTTGACTCTAGACACCGTAGGTACGGGGAAATGTCACCTTTAGTATACCAATGCTTCATGAAGGCCTAGTTAACAAGATAGGTGGTAACTTGTGTGTTCAACAAAACACACAGATCAGGTGGCAGTGGTCCACATCTCATTGTTAGCGCTATGCCCTAGCCAAATCACATGTACATTGTCATTGTTATTTAATAAATATGAGGCATTTCATTTTGGCATATGCATTTTATCATGTTATTTGGTAATGCAGTAACTTGATAAAAGTATTCATGAATAATTGATTTTGTTTTATGCCATCAAGTACATGACTTGATAGTAAAACCTTAATATAGAAGAATACTATTCTAAATAGTCTTTGGTTGGTCATTATCATAGAAATGATAATGAGTTAAGACTAGTAAGCACTCTGAGAGATGATCATGCTTTACTGATCATGGACATAGTAAGAACATAGATATGTGTTGTGAACATGATATTGGGCTAGCCCGCTATGAGAATTATTACATGGAATATGTCATTAGTATTTCTCCTCGCAGTAGTGATATTTGAGTCTTTCGACCTGAATTCACCATGGATTCCTACATGAAGATCTTTATGTTTTGATATAGTTTAACATCATCTATAACAAGATGGTAAAAAAAGCTATAATTGGACATATGGTAAATCATGTGGAGGAATGTGAGTTAAAGTGAAGGAATTTGTCCCGATCGTATTTGAGTGAGATATCTCTTAGCTGCTTGACAAGTAGGACTGATGAAATGCATAGCTGTGCTCAAATGAGATTGATAGTGTTATCAATATCATTTGTCTTTGCTCATCCTAATTGGGTATCAAGAAATGTTTGATTAAACTATGTAAAGATGACGTGATCCATACTTTGTGATTAATCGAGATATTGTGTGACAAAAGGATTAAATATCGAACTATGTTTTAGGTTTTATCGAGTCATCAAATTCACTCATGTTGGATAGTCATAATGTCTTGCTAAAGTCTGCTTATGATTTGTGAATCTAAATGATTATTTGGGCCTACTTCCAATACTAAGTGAATCTACAGGATCATATACTATAACGAACTACCATTCATAATATATATTGCTATTATTGTATGCGAACATTTTAAATACAATTAATTGACTAGTTGTTTTAAAATGTATGGTGAAATAATTTTTTTATAATGATTTAAAAAAATAAAATTCATTTGACCTAGTCGAAGTACTTTGTTTGACTTAGTCAACAAAAGGAAGAGCTTCTTCGACTTAGTCAACTAATAGGGAATTTGACTTGGTCAACAAAGTAATTAGTATTTATTAATGACATAAATAAAGAGGGCCGAATTTATATTTTATATTATGAAATAAAATAGGGCCAAAATTTGTTTATTAATAAATAAATAATTAAGTGGTTAGTCTTTGTTAGACAAGGAATAAGATTAGTCTTGTGGGACAAGACTTAAGACTCCTAGTGAGACTAGAAGTAGGGTTTGCGTAAGTCTATAAATAGGCTTCTTATGAAACCCTACTATACTCTTGCCGTCCACACCACTTAATAGAGAGAGAGAAAATATCAATGTATTTTAGAGAGTCAAAAATTCGATGCTAGCACACAACCCGAGTTTAGTTCGTTCGTGTGGACACCAGTAGAGGGCGTTCATATCCTGCAGCATCTGTGACTCTATTCAGAAGCACCTTCTTATTTTTGTTTCGACATATTAAGGTAAACACACGTTCCCTAATCGGTTTTATCGAGTTGCTTGGATTGTTGGTAGAATTTGTTCACAAAAATTTAATTTTCCGCTGCGGGACTACCGTTCCAACTCTATGTAGAGCCTTATAATTAATTATATTATTACATACTAAATTTTATTAAATGTTCATAATGTGATTATGTGGTGTATGTGCCATGACCCGTTCCCAGATTATGATCGGCGTACGAGATGAACTGTCTGTGGGAGCCCGACCCATCTCGTACAAGCCTTAAAGAACAAAACCAAAACTAATTTATTGAAAGCAATACTAAAACTGTTTTCAACGTTAAAGAATATAAATTCAAATTTAATTAAAACATAAGTTTTATCAATGATAATAAAATATATGATAAATCATAGATCTTGTTTAAATACTAAATAAGTATACAATACAAACACCCATAAGAATATTGGTGTGGAACAACTAACAAAATAAATAACTAAGCCCGAACAAAAGGGCACTGATTGCTACTGCATAAATGTCTCACCAAGTGTCAAAAACTGATAGATCACAATCTGTAAACTTTGTCCCAACAGGAATGGCAATCCAAGAGGGGGTTAATCAAATTTTTAACAAGTTAAAAATTTTGTTGCAATTCTTTTGAAAACTAAAAGAAATAACAAAGTTATTTTAAACTAAAATCAAAGTTGAATGCAAAAGCAATAAAACTAAGGATCCAATCCACAAACAACAATATAAATAAAATGCAAGTGCAAATAAAATAAGAGATAGAGTAAGGGAAGAGAGAACAAATCCGATTTATAGTGGTTCTCTCATTGACTTACGTTCAGTCCTCTAGATCCACTAGAGATTTTGAATCCACTATCCTCCTCACTTCCAGGTGAAGGAAAACCTTTTACAACACTTGTTTTTGTGGGATCAACAAGCAAACTATTACACCTTGTTTTAAGGAAAAAAATCAAACCAAATCCTTAGTTTTTTGTGGACTCAACTAGAAACCCAAAACCACTTGTTTTTAGGACAAAACAAGCAAACGAATGCTCTAGTTTTTGTAGATAACAAACTAGAAAACCTACACCTCTAGTTTATATGTCTCACTAGCAACCACTCTTGTTTTTCTATGGCTTAACAAGGAAACCTATCTACCCCAAGTAAACAACCTTACTTGATACAAAATCAATCCAAGATATAGCAGATTAAAGCTCACACAAACCTAGAAATATGATAGCAAATAAATAGGTCAAATGGGTATGAACTAAAGAGTGAGAGAACAAATTGGAAATAAAGATAGTAAAGTGTAGCCAAGGTTTCTCTCTCTTATTCTGATGTTGGAGATGTTAGCCACTTGTAAGAATGTAGCCGTTGGAAACCTTGAAGTAGACGTTGTGAGAGAGTGGAAAATTTTGTTTTAATTGATGTCATTGGAACTAACTTGCGTTATTTATCATTAATGCAAGTTCTTCAGCTTGCCATCAGATGTTAGCGTGTGTTGTTGGCCGTTAGCATGCCTTGTTGAAGTTGCAGTGCTTCTGGTTGAGAAATGACTAGCATTAGCGATCCTTAATAATGATTAGCGTGCATTAATAGTCATCTACGTGCCTTATGGAATGATATCTGTGCATCCTTCTTTGTTCCAGAATATCCAATTTCACCCAGATTATCATTAATGCACTTTGTTGATCATTAACACACTTTGTCGTTCTGCCTAAACTTTCATTACAGTTTATCCATCTGCGTGCCTTATGGAATGATCTCTGTGCATCGTTCTTCATTCCAGAATATCCAATTTCACCCAGATTATCATTAACGCACTTTGTCGTTCTGCCCAAACTTTCACTATGTGCATTGATCTTCTCATTAAAGTTTGCATCTTCAATCCATCTATGCAACAATGCTCAAATCATTTGACAACGTGCGTTACACCTTATCTACATGCGTTGATCCTCATCTACGTGCCTTGATGAATCATCTACATGCCTATATCAATGTTTGGCACTTTCTACTTCTTTGATCAACAAGTCTACTTGATTAGATGCCAATCTTGCATTCATTAATGCGCTTTGATCAATCAATAAGGTGCCTTAATGACAAATATTAGTAAATCTGCAATTTTACACCTTTTTCATGGATGTTTTGAATTCATCGTCGTCAAAACCGAACTCAACACAATGAACTAAAATAACCTGCAAATGAGAAAACAGGAAAATAGACAGAAAAGAAAGGGATAAGAATCCCTAGTGAGGAAACAACAGAACTCAACCGGGCCTCAAACAAACCATTTTGAAAACGTTTAGAAAACTTAACATATAGATATAAGTGTATATACGTATACACGCTAAGTACGAAATAGTAGTTTCAAAATTCATTTCAAAATCGTTTGCAACCAAAACAAACAACAACTGGGCAATTGTACGAAAATATTTATTTACAAATTATAATTTTTATTAGTAAATCATCAATTGCAACTGTCAAAATATTTTTTTTTTCAAATCATACAACGCAAATATCTAAATATTTGGTTTCAAATCAAATAAGCTCAAAAATCCAAATATTCATTTGCAAAACATATCATATCGAAACAAATCGGACATAGGACCAATATCAAAATCATTTTCAAATTTAAAACATAGTTTCAGAGTCAAAACATATATCAAATATATGGGACTAAAGCAAAGGTGTGCATCTGGCACTACAATCAAAGGTGATGTGGTCTATGCCAACATCCAATGTATAACAAACGTGGACTCTGCCACCAATCAATATCAAATCTTGTGTCATGCTGGGACACATGGCTACTGACATCCCTGAGAGGTGGGTCTTCTCAATGCATTGGTATACCAAAGGTCACGACTCACCCCCGTAATAGAGGAGTCTCATATAACAAAACCAAAAACATACTAATACATAGTATGAATGCAAAGCATGCAATTCAACATCAAAATCAGAGGAAGATATATAATACATAGATACCAATTTCAAAACATAATAGTGGTTATGCCACTGTCAAATCATGAAATATTTGATTTCATAAATCAATTGACAAAATGAAATAAATAACCTTTATTTCATAGAAATACAAATTCATTTGAATATTCATTTCAGAAAAATATTTCCTCTCTTATAAATCAAATACGCTTATTAGCAAAACGTTTATTTCAAAACATAATAACTATTCCATAATTTTTCAATAATACAAGACAATTATTTTCAAAATATTTCAAAGTATTGAACAAAGTATTCTCTATAGAGAATATCTCAAAAATCCAAAGCAGAATGGTTATTACCAAAACTATAATAAATATCAAAATACAATATTTATTTTAAAACCATCAAAGTTTCTAAAGAAACTAAATTTTTACAATAGAGGTTTCACATCAGTCAAATTTTAGGATTCCCTATCCTTTACTCAATTCAGATTACATGCAATGGTCGTAGCACAACAAAAGCATATAAGTTAGAGAGACACAACCTATGTGTCTGAAACTGCTATTTCACTCACCTAGACGCCAAGCAAATAATCCAGAACACGGTCTATCAGTGAATGACTGGTCTCCTCAGAAATCAAGTAGAATTGAAATAGACATATCAAGATCAAAAATCAATATGGTACTACCACTGTACCAAAATGTGTGCAAATACATATGCAGAGTCAAATGCTCAAACCGAGCCCAAAAAACCCTTTTTTGGACCAAAGTCTAACATAATAATCAAATACTACACCTCGGTGTAAAATTACAATTTCGTCTTCGGGATTTGGAAAATTACCAACTAGTCCCAATCACGTAAAATTATGAAGCAGTCCTCAAAATGTTGAGAAATTACAAAGGAGTCCTCCAAGTGGTCAGAATTCCCAAAAGAGTCTTCAAACTCTCAAAAATTACAATTCTAAACCAAAGTTCTCAAAATTACAAAAATGTCTCCAAGTTTCCAAAATTAGGAATCTAGACCTCAAGTTTTTAAAACTACAAATCTAGACCTCAATTTTATAGAAATTACAAAATCTAGGCTAAAATTTCCATAAATTTACAAAACTAGTGCGTGGACCAAAGTTTATTCTAAAAAATAGTAAACTCTCGATTCGACCGATAAAAATCGAAACCAATCACACACATTGGTCAATCTCAAGTTTAGAAACATTAATCCATCAACAATTTCACCAAATAAATAACAGATTTGCCCAAAATTGATAAAAACTGTCTAAACCCTAACTCACTTTAAGAACTCATCAAATCTCTTGATTCAATGCTTGATTCTTGTTAATCTAAGTCTTACTCAACTTATTCTAGCATCCTCTAGCAACCGTTAACTCAAAATCATGTAGAAATTAAAGACCCAATGAAATTTGGCCAAAATCAACACCCCTAATCAATGCATGGAAATGAAGTTAAATCCAAGAAGGCGATGTAATCTTAGCTCAGAAATTGGTTAGGAATGATGGAGGAACAATGTGGTGTTAGTGTAAGCCCTAGCCCCAATTAATTGTATATGTACCTTTTATTTTGGAAAAAAAATATGAGACATTAGTTTTATCATTCATTTATTTTCTATGCATATATGATTGATAAAATGTCCATGAATGAATATTCGGTACTTGAGTTATCAAGGTTGAGGACCTTGATAGTAGAACCTGGAAGTGATAAAGAATTTTATTCTAAACATCCCTAGTCGATTATAACCACGAGAGTGGAAATAAACTAAGACTAGCATGACCTTTGTGCGATGATCACGTTCTACGGGTCATGGATAGGGAATATCTATCAGAGTTCATAGATACAAAGTTTAGAACAAGGTATCTGGATTCGATCCGCTAATGGTTATACTGCATTATGGCAAGTCATTCTCATGCAATGCTTATATTGGAATCCAGAGGCCTAAAATCACTATGGGATTTTTGGTAACTTATAGTATACTTTGACATATGCCTAACATGGCCGTGACTGGTTGACAAGTATGGGTATGATTGGGTATGCAGAGAGTCTCTCAAAGAAACATGAGTGAAGTGATGGGATTGCCCTTCTCATAAAGAGAGAAGATATCACCGGCCACTTGATTGGTAGAGATTGAGTAGTGCGTGGCCACACCCAAATGAAATGATAAGAGACATCATTTATTTGACATAATCAATCTTACCAGATAGTCAAGAAAAATGATTTAGCAATAAATAAGGATGACTAGGTCAATGCCTTATGCTAATCAGGATATCGAGAGCCAAAGGGTCGTATAAGGTTGCATCAAGTCTTGTTAATGCCAATTAACATCTATTCATTTTAGGTAGTCATAGTGTCTTGCTAGAGACCGCCTATGATTTATGGGCCCAAGGCCCATTTTCAACATTGAATAGACCTACAGGATTACACATGATCGAAAACTAGGTTAAGGGTAAAATCATCTTTTTACCGAGGCATTTATTTTATTGGATAAAACAATTTTGGGCCATATGAGGCCCATATGGGAGGCCCACATTGGATGTCGATTTAGGCCTGGACATTGATTTAATTATTTATATTAAATGACGAAAAGAAGAGAAGAGGTTGTGTTGAAAAGGACTCTTAAAACTTAAGCTAGTTTGGTCAAACTAGGACACTACATTTGCATGATATGTGGCCGGTTTTTTTGTGATTAATTCCAGCAGATATTGTAGTATTTTAAGTGCCTAAAAACACTGAATATATTAGAGGACATTAGGGTTTTATAAAAGCATAATTTTGGCAGTCACATTAATGAAAAAAAAACCGAAACCCCTTTGGCCAACACAACTCTATTCTCTTCTCTTCTAGGTCCAAATGAATTTGAGAAGGAAAAATAGAAGCAAAACCCTTTCTTCTTTCCTTATAAGCCTCCATAATAACCTCTGGTTATAGCTTAAACAAAAAGACATCATTCTCTTTGCTTAGAGCCAAAGCTGAATGCCCAAGTTTTGTTTGGACAGATTTTGTTGTTGCAGCATATCCCCTTAACCACATAGTTTCTTGTGTGTGTGTGAACGTAGAGAGGAGTAGCGATTCGCAGTCCTTTTCATTGGCATCAAGGTGAGGGGAAAGGTACCTTAACTTTGTTTCGATACGGGCTCTATTGGTATTTAAAATTCGGCACACATAGCTCAAGGAGAAGGTATAAATTCGGCACACATCCTTGTTTATTGTTATTATGTTTTGATTGTGGTTTTTCATGAGTGTATCTTGGCTGGTTTTTTTATGAAAGTTGTTTGCTTCCGCTGTGTTAAATCTCTGATAATGTACATCGAAACCCTACATGTGGAAGAATCCCAGTTGAGTTGAGAGGGTTTTGGACTGAAAGAGTGTTGAGTTAATGAAGAGAGTCGGGTTTTGGAGTGTTTTAAACACATTCTGCTCAATGTCAACATACTTTATTTTAAGCAAAACGTACACTGTCGGGTTGAAAATATCGTTTCGTGGCTACTGCTTGAACCACAACGTACGTTGTCCCTTTCACAATGTAAATTGTAGCCATACACAGTGTACATTGTCCTTTTAAGAAATCTACATTGATCATACTGTCCAATTCCAGATAACGCACGTCTTGCACCAAAATCGACGTACGTCTTGATCCCTACAACTTCCTTACTTGACGTTTCTCACACTCTAACTCACTCCAAACCATCCCTAAGATTCCTCAATTCCTAAATCCTCAAAAATAAATCTATTTTACCAATATTAACATCAAATCACCATTCAAATCATCGAATCAAAAATCGAAAACACTCAAGAACCGAATTGGACTCGAACGAAAGGCTACAGGAATCCAATCGAGACTGATGGGTATCACAGCATGGATTTATATTCTTTTGCATGGATATGGCCATAGATGAATGTTCAATATGATTGGCAGGTTATTATATGGTATTGTATCATGTAATTTTATTTTATTTTATTTAATTTTGGGATTTATTACATGACATGTATGTCTTTTATTTCATTATTTTAGTATAGAATAGCATAGGAATGTTATTTACTTGTAATGAAGAATGGAGGTCCGTTCGTGATCATGAAGTGAAGCCCACGAAGATGAGGAGTGCTTAAAGGTTAAGTATTTGACCTCCATATTGGCTTATGGAGACACTTAGGTTTATAGGCCATGTCATGTTATGTTTTAATTATGTTTATTGTTGAACGATTTTATAATGTCTAAACAAACCTAAGTCCCTCATCTTAATATTAAGTCATAAAATGCCTTCCATAATTAATTGGTTGTTAGTACTTCGATAGTCAAAATGTACGTCTTGCCAAAGCAGGGTGTATTAGACGATCTTAGGAAGACAAGAGATGGGTAATGGTGATATCCTTGAGTTTAAATATGGTTAGAATTAACTAGGATATCAAAATGGTTTTGGGCCCAAGGGCATAAGATGAGATTCTGTACGTTAGGACATGAGATGCAAAAATCCCATAAAATTCAAGAATTATATATGATATAATTGAAAAGAGTTGATACCTAAATAGCTTACTTTTAAGTGTTGAGCCAAAACCAAGCTTAAAATTAAGTGAAATATGTATCTTGACCCACTAAAAGTGTATGATTGTTTTCAAATTGATTAGAGGGATATTAATTTGATTAAAATAGTGGGAGCTTTAAGACCTCATTTACTAAAATACTTTTGCATATTTTTGTATGTAGACTAATGGCATCAAATAGCAACACTTCAAACTTTTCATTGTGATATGTCCTTGAGAAGGAAAAACTTAGTAGGACTAACTTCCTTGACTGGTGTCGAAATTTAGGAATTGTCCTTAATCAAGAGAGGAAGCTTTATGTCTTAGAATAAGAAATCCCTCATGAACATATAAACAATGCCCTTAGAGCTGAAAAGGATGCTTATCAGAAGCATCTAAATGATTCAATGGATATGACTTGTCTTATGCTTGCTACCATGACCCTTGACCTTCAAAAGCAATTTGAGGAAATGGAAGCATTTGGAATGATGGTGCATCTCGAAGAAATGTTCTAAGAGCAATCCTGCCAATAAAGGTTTGCAACCACTAAGCCATTGAATGCATGCAAGATGACTTCAGACACTTTAGTAAGTGCTCACGTGCTAAAGATGAAAGGTTACATAAATTGCTTCAACACGTTTGGTGCTCCTATTAGTCAAGAGTTAGCTACTAACCTGATTATGGGTTCTCTACCAAAAGTTATGACCAATTTGTCATGAACTACAATATGCACCATATGGAGAAGTATATTGCTGAGCTACATAGGATGTTGAAGAATGCTGAAAAGAACATTAAGAAAACAAACCCTGCGCTTATGGTTCAAAAGACAGAGGGTATGAAAAGAAAAGGTAAGGGAAAAGGTATGCTGGTAAGGGTAAGGAACAATTCAAGACCAATTCCAAGCCTAAGATCAATAAGCCTAAGCCACACAATGAGGGAGTTTGCTTCTTCTACAATGAAACAAGTCATTGGAAGAGAAACTGCAAGCTTTGCTTGGAAGATCTAGAGAAGAACCGTAACGGGGCTACTACTTCAAGTATTTGTGTTATAGAAGTCAACTTATCTACTTATGCTTCATGGTATTAGATATTCGATGTGGATCTCACACTTATGTAAATGTGCAGGGTCTCAAAAGCATTAGATCATTGGCTAAAGGCAAAGTGAACCTGCGAGTTGGAAATGGGCAACAAGTTGTTGCATTAGCAGCAAGAACTTATGATTTAGATTTGCCTAATGGACTGGTTTTACAATTAAATAATTGTTATTATGTGTCTGCTATGAGCAAAAACATTATTATAGTTTCTTGTTTAGATTTGGATCGATTTCATTGTATTATTAAGAATAATAATTTTTTCATCTACCATGGAGACATTTTTTTATGGATCTGCACATTGTCCAATGGCCTCTGTGTTCTAAACGTGGAGCAACCCAAGCCCATCTATAACATTAATAATAAGAGGTTTAAATCCAATAATCTGAATCCAACCTATTTTTGGTATTTTCATTTAGGCCATGTGAATGAGAAACGCATTTCAAGACTCCATAAGAATGGACTTCTTGATTCATTTGATTTAGAATCATTCGAAATGTGTGAATCTTGTTTGTTAGCTAAAATGACTAAGGTTTCTTTCATTGGACATTCTGAAACGGCTAATTGTTTATTGGGCCTTATACATACAAATGTTTATGGACCAATAAGTTCAATTGCCAGAGGAGGGTTTCAGTACTTCATCAGTTTTACTGATGATATCAGTAGATATGTCTATGTCTATCTAATGAAACATAAGTCAAAATCATTTGAAAAGTTAAGATTATTCCAAAATGAAGTATGAAATCATCTTGAAAAAATATTAAAGTTATTCGATCAGATCGAGGTAGAGGAATATTTAAGCCAAGAATTTGATTATCGTTTTAAGGAATGTGGGATAGTCTCACAACTTACTCCACCAGGAACATCACAATGGAATGTAGTATCTGAATGGAGAAATCAAACTTTATTAGATATGGTTCGATCAATGATGAGTCGAACAGATCTTCCAATATCCGTATGGGGATATGCACTATAAGCTGTTGCGTTCTTACTGAATAGAATTTCATTGAAAGTGGTTAAGAAAACACCATATGAGATATGGACAGGGAAATGTCTCAATTTATCTCTTCTCAAGATTTGGGGTTGTGAAGCTTATGTCAAGCGTTTGATTTTAGAAAAGCTAGCACCCAAAACCTAATAAATGCTTCTTTGTGGGATATTCAAAAGAAACAAAGGGATATTATTTTTACATACATTCCAAGAACAAAGCATTTGTTACTCGCAATGCTGTATTTTTGGAAAGAGATTTCATTTCTAAAAGTGTCAGTGGGAGTAAAATATGTCTTGAATAAGTTCAAGAACCACAAGTGGCAACATTACCGCCTGTGGAAATTCAACAAGACCTACAACCAGTTGTTGAGTCAACGTCACTAACACAAGGCTCACGTAGGTCTGATAGGATTCGTCACGAGCCTGAGAGATATGGATTCCTCATTATAGATGATAATAGCATGATGCTTGTGGTTCATAATGAGCCCACATCCTACCAAGAGGCAATGATGAGTCCAAATTCTGAAAAATGGCTTAAGGCCATGAAATCTGAAATGCAATAAATGTACGATAACTAAGTTTGGACCTTGGCTGATCCACCTGAGGGTCCTAAGGTTATTGATTGCAAATGGCTTCATAGGATCAAACATGATATGAACTACAAGTCTGGACTTATTGCAAAAGGTTTCAAGCAAATTAATGGTATTAACTATGATGAAACTTTTTGATCAATCATAATGCTCAAGTCTATTAGGATTTTTCTTGCCATTATCACATACTATGATTACGAGATTTGGCAAATGGATGTCAAAATAGTGTTTCTTAACAGAAACTTAATCGAGGATGTGTATATGATACAACTAGAGGGTTTTGTTGATCCTAAACATCCTAATAAGGTGTGTAAGCTTAAAAGGTCCATTTATGGATTAAAGCAAGCTTCACGAAGCTAGAATCTTCATTTTAATGAGGCAATTAAATAATTTGGTTTCATTAAAAATGAGGATGAACCTTGTGTATATAAGAAGGTTAGTGGGAGCGTAATCGTCTTCTTAGTGCTTTATATGGATGACATTCTAATCATTGGAAATGATATTCCTACCTTGCAAAATGTCAAGTCTTGGTTAGGGAAATGTATTTGAAAGAAAGACTTAGGCAAAGATGCCTATATTTTAGGCATAAGGATATATAAAGATAGATCCCAAAGGTTAATCGGCCTAAGTCAAAGTGGGTACATTGATAAGGTACTTAAAAGGTTTAGCATGCAAGACTCTAGAAAGGGATTCTTGCCAATGTCTCATGTCATTAAGCTCAAAAAGTCTCAATGCAATACCACAAGGGATAAGAGACAGCACATGAGTAAGATTCCATATGCTTCAGCCATTGGTTCTATCATGTATGCCATGCTTTGCACCCACACAGATGTCACCTATGCTTGGAGCATGACAAGTAGATTCCAGTCAGATTTAGGTGAGAGTCACTGGACCGTAGCCAAAAATATTCTTAAATACTTAAATAGGACTAAGGATGTTTTCTTGGTGTATGGTGGACATGAAGGTGAATTAGTTGTAAATGGTTACACAGATTCTGGCTTTCAGTCTGACTTGGGTGACTTTAGATCGCTGTCAGGATTTGTGTTTTGTTTGAATGGAGGTGATTTGAGCTGGAGGAGTTCCAAGCGAGACAACATAGTCGATTTTGCTATAGAGGCTGAGTATATAATTGTTTCAGATGCAGCCAAAGAGGCAGTGTGGATCAAGAAGTTTGTTACAAGTTTGGATGTTCTTCCTAGTATTACAAACCCAGTAGACCTCTATTGTGGCAATAATGGTGCCATTACCCAAGACAAAGAGCCTAGTTTACATCAGCGATCCAAACACATACTCAGACATTTCCACCTCATTCGAGAGATCATTGAGAGATGATATGTCAAGATATGCAGTGTTGATACAAATTGCAATGTCTTCGATCCTTTAACTAAGCTACTACCACAACAAAAACATGATCATCATATTAGGTCTTTGGTTATTCGATTTATGCCTAATTGAGCTTAGTGCAAGTGGGAGATTGTTAGTTTTATGCCCTAGCCCAAACACATGTACATTATCATTGTTATTTTATAAATACGAGGCATTTCATTTTGTCATATATATTTTATCATGTTATTTGGAAATGCATTAACTTGATAAAAGTATTCACGAATAGCTGATTATGTCTTATGTCATCAAGTGCATGATTTGATAGTAAAACCTTAAGATAAAAGAATACTATTCTAAATAGTCCCTGGTCGTTCATTATTAGAGGAATGATAATGATCTAAGACTAGTATGCACTTTGAGAGATGATCATGTTTGATTGATCATGGACATGGGATTTTACTAAAAAACATAGATATATGTTGTGAACATTATATCGCACTGACTCACTATGAGAATTACGACATGGAATATGTCATCAGTATTTCTCATCGCAGTAGTGATATTTGAGTCCTTCGACCTGA
>CAODLS011462631.1:0-13292 GCA_948243855.1 Flueggea neowawraea | reverse complement strand
CCTAAATCATGCAAGTTTAATGCTTGTGGACCTCACCTAGCCTTCATCTCTTGATCCATCAACTAGGTTTATCAAAACTACCATGAAGGTGATCAAACTCAACAATAGTCAATTAAAACAAGCCATTAAATCAATTCCTATGGAATTCATTCAAATATAGAACATAAATCACAAAATTCATTAAACCATCTTCAAATATTGAACATAAAACACAATACCCATTCATAAACATAGCAAATATCCCTCAAAACTTACAGCTCAAAATCCAAGCACAAGACCTAGACTACCATAGTTTAAAGAAATTAAAAGAAAAACTAACTTCAAAATAAAAACCACAACACCAAAAATAAAATGAGAAATAGGAAACAAAATATGAGTGGTTTTCTTTCCAAGATCATGGGAATCCACTTGCTTGCTCTTTTTGAATCCTCCCTCTCTTTCTCTTTAAGCTTTGATGGTGAGTGTTTCTTGATCTCAAGGATGCCTAAAATGATGTCAAAGAGGTGTATTTATACCCCTCTTGGTCCCATAAAACCATAGAAACAATCTCACAAAGATGCCCCTACACATGTGCCTTGGTCCCCCACTCATTTTGTCTTCATTCAGAGCTGTTTTTGGGCACTTGCAGGATGTCACACCTGTGACACTTGGGTGCCACGGCCGTAAGACTTTTCTGGTCACTTTTTGTTGTCAATTTTGGGTGCCATAGCCGTTGCACTTCTCTTCTCCACTTTTCCTTCAATTTCTTCATCTAATCATGAGTCGGTTTAAAGCCTTTTCACTTTGCATCATTTCTCAATCATTTCCAACTCATTTTCTTCAATTTATCTCATCCTAAAAATATCACAAACATCATATAAATTTTGACAATAAAATGCATGATTTATATCAAGAAAATATCCATATTCTTGCTTGATTATAGACTTAAATTTAGGATACATCAACTGTGGCCTACTACTACTTCTTGTGCATTATTGAGACTTGGTCCACAGTCGGTGCCACGGTCAGCTCCATGACCATGGCTTGCTTCTGTCTAATTTGGTCCTTCTCACTCATACCACAGTTAAGGCCACAGTCAGTGCTATATGACCGTGGTCGGCTACTACCTTAGATTTACTGCTCTTCACTGTTGGCCACGGTTAGGGTACTCAAAGGCCATGACCGTGGTCGGCTACTGCCTGGCCATCTTTCAACTTCCTTCAAGCTTTCACATTTATGTGCCTTCATTGCTTCTTCTCACCTCATTTCTTACAATTCATTCAATCTTACAAAGAGTTAAAAAAATGTATATATTTAACCATTAAAGCACAAATTATGAGGTCAAAATGCATACGTTCTTGCTCAATTATGTGTGTAAGTTTATAAAATATCAACTATTTATTATGTTAAATTGCTTGAATACGATGAATGCAATTATTCATATGTTGAAGGTTGTTAAATATTATTGCATTGTTAATTGTGTATAAACTCACAAATGCAATAACCAACATAGTAAGCCTAAGTTAAAATAGCTTATAGACCACATCCTATAAGTTGGGAGAATTGACTATTTACTATCCTTGAAATTAAATTTAGTGTAATTAGTTATTAAGAAAGAGATGGTAATAGAACACTTAGTGTACTATTCAATTCGAAACTTTCATAATTGGTTGCACGTGTTTAATTTCTGAATGGATAGTAAATGCTTGTGTATTGTTGTATCTCCTCATTTATGCAACTTTGTGTTATAGATTTCTGAAATATGTCTACTGCTTTGAAATCAATTGTTGTTGAGCTTAATAAAGACAACAAGATGAATGGAAACAATTATGAGATTTGGGCTATGAAAGTTTAGTATGTGCTTGAGGAACAAGAGGCTTCTAATCCTTTAGAGTTGATCATGATCAAACTTGAGGAGGACACTACCACTTAACATAGGCTTGACCAAGAAGCCTATATCGCTTGGGAAAAGAAGAATATCACTACTCGTATCATCATTCTAAGTGCAATGGATGTTGATATAGCTATGCAATTCAAAGGCTATGAGTATTCTAGAGATCTCTGGGTTTCATTGAAGGAGAAATTCGGCAGTCTGTTGTTGACTAAGCTCCGGTCTTTGACCATAAAATTTGACATGTACTAAAAATGGTCTGATCATACCATGAAATAAACACCTAAAGGAAATGTTGAATATGATCAGTCAGCTTAGTGAGGCCAGCCATAAGATGACCGAGGAGCAGAAAATCCAAGTAGTAATCCATTCCTTGTTGAGCAATTGGGAGCAAATAAAGCATCACTTGATGCATGCTCCTAACATCCAAACTTTCAATGATGCAATGCGTTATCTTGAGCTCGAATAGGGCCGTCTCTATAATATCCCACCTATTCTAACTAGAATCTATTAGTATTCTGAGATGAGTTGGAGTTTGGAGAGTGTTTGGATGTTGAGCAACGTGTGTAATGCACATTTGAAGTCGTCTACGTGCATAGTACTGGGTACTAGGCATGCAGACGAAGCTTGAGTTTGACTGCGAATGTGCATGGGTTGTAATGTATGTTGGAGGTCATCTACGTGCACAATACAGGGTACTACGCACGTAGTTGGGGTTTGGCCGTGGACGTGGACGTGCTTAGATTGGTATGTTTGCATTGCAGTGCTTATGTGCGTGTAGTTCATGTCGTAGGTGTGACCCGCGGGCATGCAAGGCCTTCTACGCACACAGTAAGGGGTAGAACGCACGTAAATTGTAGATCTGAGAATTTGGGGTTCCTAGATTCGTCGTCTACGCACGTGGTATGGGACGCCATCCACGTAGATCATGGTTCTACATGTGCAGAACCCCAACTACGCACGTAGATGTATTCCAGCTGGGCAACTTTGCAGGAAACACAACGCTTCAGCCCGTGAGTCTATAAATAACCCCAGCTACCCTTCTTTTGGTCATAACTCACCCCAACCACCACAACACTTTCTCATTTATTTCACCTTGATTCTCCTTGCATCTACAATGATTCTTGAGGTAAGAAACATCCATTAATCCCTCTATTTCCTTGTTTTGCTTTGCATTTAAGCATTCTAGGGTTCCGACCAAACTTTAAGTTTGGGTCAGATCTTTCCTTTCCTAATGGAATGGGTGTTAGATTATGGTTGTTTAAGGTTAGAAGTTTGAAGTTTAGGCTTCGGTTTTGAAGGTTTTGGTGTTTGAACCAAATGGATTTCTCTGAAAGTAAGATTTCAAGTTTTGCTAGATTTCTTAATAGATCTGGTGTTGTATCTGATACATCTTGTTGGATCAGAGTTGGAACTACTTAGATTTGAGTTTGGTTTGGAGAAATTGATGGTTTCTCCTTTTGGGTCATAAAGATCCGAATTTCTAAGTTGAGATTCTTGAGGATTTTGAGTTCACTTGTTTGAACTTGAGGGTGTATTAGTGTTCAGGAGGCTGATTGGAGCCAATATGGGTGTTCAGTTCTGTTGGGTACCGAGCGGATCATGATTTGGGTATTTTTGGCAAACATTTCCTGTTTCGAGCAGATTTGCCATTTTGTAGAATTGGGTGTATATTTGCATTTGCATATCATGCATTTGGTATTGCCACAGTACCACATTTTGACATTTGTGTTATTTGTATGTATACAGCTTCTTGTTCTTGCCAGCGAGACCAGCCACCGACTAATGAGGCTTGACTGGTGATATTGCTTGGACTTCTAGGTGAGTGAATAGAAGCTTCAGACGCATTGGTTGTGTCCCAAAACTCCTATTTACTAGTTTTTTTATGTGCTGAGTATATTTTGGAAAAAATGGACTAATCGAAGGATTAGTTAAGTAATAAACAGATTATGTGTTATAATAATCAATAATGGTTTTGAAATTGATATATAAATATGTATTATATATATCTTTCCTCTAATTTTAATTCTGAATTGCATGCTTTGGATTTTGATACTATATGATAGTATGATTTGGTTTTTCAATATAGGGACACATGTGCTATGAAGCACGTAGCCTTTGGTATACCAATGATTGATATAGCCTAGCTGCCAGGGTTATCGGTAGCCATGTTGCCCCGATCAGGCACATGATTTGATATTGATAGAGGCTGGTCCTTATCATGATTTTTGGCTGGTCCACACATTTCGTGATTTATGATTGAGTCCATGTAACGCTTGCTTAGTCCCCGTATCGCTTGTATATGTTTTGAATATGAAACTCTAATTTGAAATCTGAGATGATTTTTATTAAGCCTACGTGCATGCTAATTGCTTTGTTTGCAAACAAATTTCGAAAATATTTTTCAAAAGGCTATTACCTATATAGTGTGCATAGTTATATATCTATTTTATTGCATATGGTATTTGCGAACTGTTTTCAAAATAGTTTTTGTGAGGCACGTATGAGACGATCTGGATTATTATTCCTTACTGGATTTGACCTTAGTTTTATTTATGTCGGTGGTTGATCCTATATTTCAGGTACACATATTTTGGCTTTGGCAACTGATCTGCATCTTGCTTACCAGTGAAGCATCTTTTGGTTAGTGATGCCCTTTTGTCCGAGCTCTTTGTTTTGGGTATTAGAGTTCCGCACCGAGATGTTGTTGGGTTACTGGGTTGCCATTTGGATTTTGATGTATTTTATTTGGTTTACTCGTAAACCTTATTTTGGGTATACAGACTATATATATATATATATGCCATATGTTTTTGAATAACAAATGTTATTGAATGTTTTGGGTAGTGATCTGATCTTTATGGCTTGTGCGGGATGGGTTGGGCTTTCACAGATGGTCCACCTCGTTGGCTTGTCATGATTCTGGAAACGGGTCATGGAAAAGGTGGTATCAGAGCGTTAGGTTTCATATTGTCTGGGATTGGTGTGGAACTTATGTATCTTTGATTGAGTCAGTATGATATGCTTCTATATACCCTTAAGTATTTGGCTTGGTACTATAGCAATCACTTGCATTGACATTGCATACACGATTTTGTCTTGTTTGTAGATATGGATCCACCTCGTGGGAGAGGTCTTGGTCGAGGTTGTGATAGAGGTAGTGGGAGGCCTAGACGTTAGCCTAATGAGGCTGTAGATCATTCTATAGTCGATCAGTATGATGCAGCTAGTTTACCTGAGGTTACTGCGCTAGCACCTCAGCTTCAGCCAGCCCCCGTTGGTCTGATGGACTTTTTTGAGTGATTCACTCATGTTCTCATTCGAGTGGAGGCATTTTTATCCTGTCAGGAAGCTAGAGGCCATCCTATTTCTCATGTTGTAGCACTACCAGTTCCTCCACCTCAGCCAGAGACAGTTGCAGCATCTGCACTTGTTGTAGTTCTAGCCGTACCTCAGTATGATACTGAGTCTCGTCTTGCTAGATTTCTGAAGCTCGCTCTGCCTAGGTTTGTAGGTAAGATGAGAGAGGATCCCGAGAGTTTCACTTTCACAGTGGGATTATGTTTCAATATGATGGAGCCTGCAGTTGATGCTGCGAGAGTTATACTTGAGTCATTCTTATTGGATGATCGAGCTGCCAGATGGTGGCAGGATCAGGGCTCTCACCGAGTTGCTACTAGGGAGGAGTTCAAGAGTGAGCTCACATTGTCTGTCCTTCCTTAGAGTGAGAGGGATAAGAAGGCATACCAGTTTACCGAGTTCCACCAAAAGGCCGGTATGACAATGGCTGAGTATGAGGATAGGTTCCTAGAGTTGAGCCGATATGCACCTGATGAGCCCCGTGGTGAGGAGGCTTTGGCAAGAAAGTTTTTGAATGGGTTTCTAATCAAGATCAGGAGAGTGGTAACGACTCAAATGATGTCTACGGTATCACAGATATCTGAGGCTGCAAGGAGCATGGAGTACCAGGATGATAGACAACCGAAAGAGCCCAAGATGGCAAGGACAGCGGGTACATCCAGCGGCAAGCAGGGCCAAGGACAGAGTAGTTAGTCAAAGTAGAGACACCAATATTCCTCTAGAGGTCAGGACCAGAAGTAGGGAAATGGATCTCAGAGTGCTAGTGTGGCACAACCAGGGGGCATGCTGGAGGACAGAGTTTTGAGGCTCACGTCAACCCTTATGAGATGTGTATGAGGATAAACTCAGGAGCTTGTGCTAGGGCGACATGCCTTTGTTTTCATTGTAGACAGTTGGGACATAAAGTGGTTGAGTGTCCTGCAAAGCATGGCACTGGATCACAGACAGTATAGTCAGTGGTCAGAGGTATATGTACCGCAAGCACAGGGGTTGGTAGAGGTATAGGTAGAGGCACGGTAGGTTTTGGGAGCCGTATCTATATTGGTCAGGGTACCAGCCTTGGGCAGGTCGGACAGAGCAGCTCTGCTATAGGAGGGGAGCTATAGGAGTGTACCATTTGACTCGTCAGGAGGCGTAGACCTCCAATGCTGTAGTTATTGGTAAGCTTCTTATTTTTGATACTCATATTTTGTCGAGCGTTCGAGATTAGTGTTGCGTCAGTTAGATAAGTTGCTAGAGGTTTCATCACCTTTAGGCAGCAAGTTGTTGACTCACTCTGGAGTTCAAATTGTATGATCTCGTTTCATAGGCATGAGTTGGTAGTTGATCTCGTATTATTGGATGTGGGAGAGTTTGATGTCATTCTTGATATGGATTGGCTTTCAGAATGGCATGCTACTTTGGATTGCTTTGCGAAGAGGGTATGTTTTTGACCGCCTGGTCAGACTGAGTTCTGCTGTTAGGGCGAGCGAGATAGTGTTGTTCAGGATTATTTGCCAGTCGCTAAGACAGAGAGGATGATACGCCGAGGATGTGAGGCATATTTGACTTTTGTATTGACTGATTTCACATGATCAGAGTTGAGAGTGGAAGAGGTACTGATAGCTCGAAAGTTTTTAGATGTGTTTTCCGAGGAGTTACCAGGACTTCCACCTGAGCGTGAAATAGAGTTTGCTATAAAAGTGCAGCCTAGTACCGATTCGATATCGATTCCACCATATTAGATGGCGCCGCCAGCAGAGTTGAAAGAACATGAGGCCCAGTTGAGAGAGTTGTTGGATAAGGGATTTGCCTGACCGAGCATCTCACCTTGGGGTGCTCCAGTTTTTTTTGTTAAGAAGAAAGATGGAAGCCTTCGTATGTGTATTGACTACCGCCAGTTGAACAAAGTGACAGTCAAGAATCGATATCCACTTCTGAGGATAGATAATCTATTTGATCAACTGCAGGGGGCGCAATGGTTTTCTAAGATTTACCTGAGGTCGCGATATCACCAACTGAGGATCAGGGGTGAGGATATTCCAAAGACAACATTTCGGACTAGGTACGATCATTATGAATTCCTAGTGATGTCGTTTGGCTTGACTAATGCACCAGCGACATTTATGGATTTGATGAACATGGTGTTTAGACCATATATAGATTGGTTTGTTATTATCTTCATTGATGATATTCTGGTGTATTCGAAGAGTAGGGGAGAGCACGAGGACCCCTTGAGGTCAGTCTTGCAGACTTTGCGAGAGCATCAGCTGTATACAAAGTTCTCAAAATGCGAGTTTTGGCCTGATCAAGTGGCATTTTTAAGGCACGTGGTGTCTAAAGATGGGATCATGGTAGATCCGCAGAAAGTAGAGGCAGTACTCCATTGGGAGAGGCCCAAAACTGTAACAGAGATTCGTAGCTTCCTTGGCATGGCTGGATACTATAGGAGGTTCATCCAAGATTTCACTTGGATCGCAGCTTCTAGGACTCGATTGATGCAAAAGGGAGTTAAATTTGTTTGGTCTGACATATCTGAGGATAGCTTCCTAAAGCTAAAGGGGTGTTTGATGAGTGCACTAATGTTGGTTTTGCCATCAGGTTCTGGAAGATTTGCAGTGTATTGTGATGCCTCGAGAGTAGGATTGAGTTATGTGTTGATACAGCATGGCAAGATGATTACCTATGCCTCGAGACAGCTCAAGAAGCATGAGCAAAATTGTCCGACACATGATCTGCAGTTAGCAGCAGTGGTGTTTGCACTCAAGATCCGGAGGCATTATCTGTATAGAGAGACATTTGAAATCTTCACAGATCATAAGAGTCTGAAGTACATTTTCGATTAGCGAGACGTGAACTTGAGGTAGAGACATTGGCCAGAGCTGCTAAAGGATTATGATTGTACTATATCATATCATCTTAGCCAGGCAAATGTCATGGCCGACGCTTTGAGTAAAAAGTCGATGGCGAGTTTGGCTCACATCGCAGTTGAGAGATGACAGCAGTGTCATGGTGGCAGAGATTAATGGAGGAAAGAATTGAGTTTCACTTTCATGACTCTGGGGCTTTGCTTTGTCATATTGAGGTTGTTGGATAGGATCCGAGAGGCTTAGAAGGAGGATTCTGAGATGCAGGATCTGATTAAGAAGGTTAGATCATCTGGTGTGCCTAGGTTCAGCGTTCATGATGTGGAAGTCCTTTGGTTCGGATTGAGATTATGCGTACCATCTTTAGGTGGTTCACGCAAGGAGATTGTAACCGAGGGTCACAACTCCACCTATTCTATACACCCAGGGTACATCAAGATGTATAGAGATCTTTGAGAGTCCTATTGGTGGTCGGAGATGAAGAAGGATATAACTAATTTTGTTACTTAGTGTTTGACCAGTCAGCAGGTTAAATTTGAGCACCAGCGTCCTTCTGGATTGATGCAGCAGTTACCCCTTCTAGAGTGGAAGTGGGATCGTATCACGATGGATTTTGTGGTTGGATTACCGAGGACATCTTCGGGATATGACTCTATTTGAGTGATTATGGACCGATTGACAAAATCGGCAGATTTTCGACCTATCAAGACGACTTACGGAGTGGCACGACTAGCAAAGTTATACATTAAGAGGGTTGTATGTTTGCATGGCGTGTTAGTCTCTATAGTGTCTGATAGAGGACCTCAATTTTCTTCACAGTTATAACATAAACTGTAGGAGGAGTTGGGTTCTCGATTGGATTTTAGTACTGCTTTCCATTTGCAGACTGATGGTTAGTCTGAATGTACAATTCAGACTTTGGAGGATAAGTTAAGGGAGTGCGCTGTGGATTTTAGTGGGAGTTAGGATTATCACTTGCCATTGGTAGAGTTTACATGCAATAACTCATACCATTTGAGTATCGAGATGGCGCATATGAGGCTTTGTATGGGAGGAAGTGTAGATCTCCCTTGTGTTGGCCGAGGCTGGTGAGAGAGAGCCCTTAGGATTGGATCTTATTTTAGAGACTACTGCAAAAGTCAGGTTGATCCAGCAGAGGATCCAGACTGCTCACAGTCAACAGAAGAGTTACGCTGACCCGAATCGTAAACATTTGGAGTTTAGGATTGGAGACGATATATTCCTCAAGGTGTTACCTATGAAGGGTGTCATGAGGTTTGGAAAGACGGCCAAGTTGATCCCGAGATACATTAGTCCGTTTGACATTATCGGATGAGTCGGGGCCATGGATTTTGAGTTGGCGTTACCACCTGGGTTTGTTTATGTTCACCCAATGTTCCATCTTTCACTTCTGACCGCGAACGTGCGTGGGTTGTAAGGTACATTGGAGGTCATCTATGCGCACAGTACAGGGTACTATGCACGTAGTCGGCGTCTGGGTTTGGTTGTGGACGTGCTTAGTTTGGTCTATCTGTGTTGTACTGCTTATGTGCGTGTTGTTTATGGCTTAGGTGTGACCTACGGGCACGCAAGGCCTTTTACACATATAGCAAGGGGTAGAATGCACATAGATTGTAGATCTGAGAATTTTCGGTTCCCAGATCCGCCGTTTATCACGTGGTATGGGATGTCATCCACGTAGAGCACAGTTCTACATGCGCAAAACCCCTATTACTCACATAGATGTATTCAGCTTGGCAACTTTGCATGAAACGCAGCGATTCAGCCCGTGAGTCTATAAATACCCCCGCCTACCCTTCTTTCGGTCATAACTCACCCTAACAACCATATCACTTTCTCATTTATTTCTCTTTGATTCTCCTTGCTTCTACAATAATTCTTGGGGTAAGAAACATCCATGAATCCTCTATTTCCTTGTTTTACTTTGCATTTGAGCATTCTAGGGTTCCAACTAAACTTTATGTTTGGGTTAGATCTTTCCTTCCCTGATGGAATGGGACTTAATGGGTGTTTGAGGTCAAAAGCTTGAGATTTAAGCTTCGGTTTTGAAGGTTTTGGTGTTTGAACCAAATGGTTTTCTCTGAAACTAGGGTTTCCAGTTTTGCTAGATTTCTTGATAGATTTGGTGTTGTTTCTGATACATCTTGTTGGATCAGAGTTGGAACTACATATATTTGAGTTTGGTTTGGAAAAATTGATAATTTCTCCTTATGGGTCATAGAGATTTGAATTTCTAAGTAGAGATGCTTGAGGAGTTTCTTGTTGAACTTGAGGGTCTATTGGTGTTCAGGAGGCTTATTGGAGCCAATGTGGGTGTTCGGTTCCATTGGGTACTGAGCAGATCATGATTTGGGTAATTTTGGAAAACATTTCCTATTTCGGGCAGATTTTCCATTTTGTAGAATTGGGTCTAGATTTGCATTTGCATATCATGCATTTGGTATTGCTACAATACCACATTTTGACATTTGTGTTGTTTGTATGTATACAACTTCTTGTTCTTGTCAGCGATATCAGCCACCGACTAGTGGGGCTTGACTGGTGACATTGCTTGGACTTCCAGGTGAGTGAATAGTAGGTTCAGGCACATTGGTTGTGTCTCAAAACTCCTATTTACTAGTTTTTTTATGTGTTGAGTATATTTTGGAAAAATGGACTAATCTAAGGATTGGTTAAGTAATAAATTGATTATGTGTTATAATAATCAGTAATGATTTTGAAATTGATATATATATGTATTATATATATCTTCCCTCTGATTTTAATGATGGATTGCATTCTTTGGATTTTGATACTATATGATAGTATGATTTGGTTTTTCGATATAGAGACGCATGTGCTACGAGGCACGTAGCCTTTGGTATACCAATGATTGCTATAGGCCAGCTACCAGGGTTGTCGTTAGCCATGTTGCCCCGATCAGGCACATGATTTGATATTGATAGAGGCAGATCCTCATCATGATTTTTGGCTGGCCCACACATTTCATGATTTATGGCTGAGTCCATGTCACATTTGCTTAGTCCCATATCGCTTGTATATGTTTTGAATATGAAACTCTGATTTGAAATCTGAGATGATTTTTATTACGCCTACGTGCATGCTAGTTGCTTTGCTTGCGAACAAATTTCAAAATGATTTTTCGAAAGTTTATTACCTATATATCGTGTATAGTTATATATCTATTTTATTGCATGTGGTATTTGCGAACTGTTTTCAAAACAGTCTTTGTGAGGAACGTATGACGCGATCTTGAATGTTATTCCTCACTAGGTTTAACCTCCGTTTTATTTCTGTCTGTGGTTGATCCTATATTTCAGGTACACAGATTTTGGCTTCGACAATTGATCTGCATCTTGCTTACCAGTGAGGTGTCTTTTGGTTAGTGATGCCCTTCTCTCCGGGCTCTTTGTTTTATGTATTAGAGTTCTGTACCGAGATTCTGTTGGGTTACTGCGTTGCCATTTAGATTTTAATGTATTTAATTTGGTTTACTTGTAAATCTTATTTTGCGTATACAGACTGTATATATATATATATATATATATATATATATATATGTATATATTACGTTGATTTTATATAAATCCATTTTATATTCATGTCTTTTAATAGAAAATGTTATTGAATGTTTTGGGTAGTAATCTGATCTTTGAGGCTTGTGCGGGATGGGTCGGGCTTCCACAGAAGGTCTACCTCATACGCCAGTCATGATTCCAGAAACAGATTGTGGTAATCTGACAACTCTTAAGACTAATGCTAAGGCTCACATAGCTTATCCTGGACCCCAAAAGCGTTCAACCAACAAATAGAATAAGAAGCAAAGAGCATCCTTCTTTAGGAACAAAGGAAATGATTTCAAAGGTAAATAGAAACCAAAAGAGAAGAAAAAGAAAATGGGCAAGGGCAAGTCCCGCCTTTCAAAGATAAAATGTTGCAATTGCGAACGAATGGGGCACATTGCTGAAGACTGCAATGCTCCTAAGAAGGTATGAGACCTTTGTTATACTTTTGTGTCAAGTTTTGTATTCCTAACTGAATGCCATCCTCAATAGACGATTGATATAGGAACGACCGACCACGTGAGGCATATGTCCAGTTCCGAAGAATCCCTCAGGGAACAAAATGGATATATTTTTGGAAAAATGCAAAAATGGAGGTCTAAGGGATTGGCATTTGTATCCTATACTTGCATGGTGACAAAACATTGTAGCTACATGAATTCCTCTATGTACATATATATGTATGTATATATATGTTTATACATACATATATATATATATATATATATATATATATATGTATGTATGTACATACACACAAACACACACACACACACACACACATATATATATATATGTATGTACAAAGTGATAGGTGTTATCATTTGTTTGACTTAGTTAGGATCACTTATAGATCAAGAAAATATTTTAGCATAAATAAAGGTGACATGTTCTATGCCTTATGTTAATTCTGATATCGAGAGGCAAAGGGTTGTATAACATTGTAATTAGGTTATGTTGATTTGTAATTGACATTCATTTCAATTTGGGTAATCATAATGTCTTGCTAGAGACCAATTATGATTTATGGGTTTTAAATTATTTTAAGGCTCATTGCCAATATTGAATGAACCTACAGGATCACACACAATAAAGATCTGGGTTAGGGCTAAGAATGTTTTTCTTGCCGAGCCATTAATTTATGCTAATGATTAAAGCATAAGGTGATGAGCCCATGATAAATTCGGCACACCCATTAGGCCAAAGAGAATGAAAATTCGGCCTAATGGAATAACTAATTAAAAGGTTTAATTAATTAATTAAAAGGAAGAAAGAAGAATCATTTTTTAAGTAGGACTTGATCAAGGAATTTTAGATTGAGTTAAGTTGTCCAAAAGGGAACGAAAATAAACTCTTTCTAAAATAGAAACTCAGACTCCTATTTTTTCGGAGTGTATGGTGGCCACATAATGGAAAAAGGAAGGAGAGAATTTAATTCTCTGAACCTAATTTTGTGTGGGATATTTCGGCATCCATAAGGGAGGAAAAACCCTAGGGTTTGGTGTGACACTCTCTTTCTCACTTCATTCTTCCAAGCCGTAACCTAACAAGAGAAAAGAAGAGAAAAATTAATTCTCTCACTTACTCTAGCTTGAAGGTTCGGCATTCAATCAAAGGAGAAGGAAGAAAATT
>CAODLS011462374.1:0-15112 GCA_948243855.1 Flueggea neowawraea | reverse complement strand
GCATACAACCATGATAAGGAGATAGCAAGAAGAGTTTCTAGGTCAAATAGTGAATTGTCACGATCACAGCGGGCACTTGGACAGCGTGAGATTAAGATTCCTTTTAGCCGTTTGGCTTTCGGTGATAGAAGAAAATTGGTTGAGGTTGTCACAAACAAGGTTCGTCAAAATTTGCCTGATTCTGCAAATGGGCCATTATTTCCTCGGTTGAGGAATGATGAGGAGAACTTTCAGAAAGATATGACACTCTTATTTGAACGGAGATCGTTGCTCCTTCAAATGTTTAAGGTCGGTGGAGGACACATTGACTGGAAGCCAGTTCCTGAACTGCCATACTGTTCAACTCACTTGCAATCAAGTGAAATTAGAAGGAATCTTGATCGCACAAATGAATCTCGTAGTTCTTTGGATGGTGATGATGGGCATCAACAGTCCATTACTAAGAAAACTCTTAGGGTCATTAAACAGATTTTGGGAAGGTCTTCCTCTATAAATGGTAGCCGTTCACATTCAAAATATAGCTCTTCAAGCGGCGAGAGCAAATATGCACAACTTCATGATTTCTTGAGGTCAGGTGATACAATTGGATTGTCACTGCTTGCCAGTGAAATGAAGCTCTCTTCTTATCGAGCATGGCCTAACATGCATGACAGTCGGTTTGCCCTATACAAGTTACCCATGAGGGTTCCAAAACCTGAGCAAGAGTTTGCTGGTCTATGGGGAGGGACTTTTGGTTGGCCTCCTGGCAAGCCTACTGAAGACAAGCCTGGAAAGGCTCTATTCTTTCTTCTAATCTCCTATGAGGAAATCGAGGGGAAACAACAACTTATTGCCACCAAAATATTGGAAAGAACCCATTATGTTCTGCATCCAAATGGCTCTGCGATGTTTATGGTAAATCTTGATGAGCCTTCATTTGACCCATTTCCTTGGGATACTGATGCAGATTCCAATCCTGTAATTGTAAAGCATGCATTTGCAGGGGAGGGAATAGCGAATGGATATGGTTTCGATATCCAGGCTCAAAGCCTGGTTCCCTGTATATATTTCAAAATGAACTTGCCTTCATCTGGAAAGAGTCAAGAGCTGTATTGACCTTACAGAGACTGAACTTGCAAGAATTTCTGAGAAAAGGCGAACAAGTGCCTGCTTTACCTCCAACTGCCAACGTTTCATACTTGACCAAGTCCTACTCAAATGTCTTTGCTGGATTCTCAAATGCTTCAAACTGTTTGTCTTCACTAAGGTTTGACTTGTTTCTTTATCTAACGTTTATTTGGTATTTTTTTCAGTACCAGTTTAGCCAATTGGATCTGAATCAAATTGTCTTCTTGTCAATCTAATTTACTCTCTGACATAGTTGAATAAGTAACGTTAGTTTATCAGCTTTCCAGTAGATTTAGATATAATAAAACTCTGTACTTAATATCATGTGCATACGAATGTGGTTTTTTGTTGAAATGTAATATGAAAGTTGGGAAATTTGGAAATGCACGGAAGTTGACAAGGATGAAAAAGTGGAATTGGTTTTTAAGCAGTGTAAATCAGAAAATACATTTTAGTTTCCTCAGTAAACTAGAATTATCATACTGTTTGACAAAAAGAAGTGAAAAACCAGGTTTGATGGTATAAATATTACCTGTGTATTGCAGCCTGATGATCTTGACTTTGATCCTTCTGTCGATGAATCAAAATTTTATTTATTGGACGAGCTTCTAAGAAGTTTTCCATGTTTTTGTTGTACAGGCCAAGGAATTTATAGGCACTCAAAGCAAGATGTGGAAGTGACTACTCTGTTCTGTGTACAAGTTGATAATAGAAGCTTCGTTGCCTTGAAAGATAGGCTCCATTGGTACCGTCCTGTTTCTCATTGTGAGATAAAGGGCTCTTCAGAGGTGAAGAGTTTGGTATTCAACCTCCTGTATGTCAAAATTTACAGTTATTCTTTGTGTTCCATGTATTCAGCATTAGACACCATAGAGTTGGTCATAATATATGAATTTGAATTTGAATTTTTAAGGCACAGAATCTGAAGCATTTTAAAGTGGGTGAAAATCAGGTTTTTTAATAATAATAAAAATTATATTTGTCTTGTAAATCTTTATGTTTGTTTATCTTCTCAGCAAATATCCTAGTTAGATGAGTTAATCTTTTTACATCTTCATTATACAATTTACTTCTTAATCTATCATAGACAGTGAGAAATAAACCAACATTTTTTGGAGAAACAAACCATAATTTTAGTTGTGATTTTTTCTGCTTGAAAAATGGTATTTATAGGCAGTGATGGAACCAAAACAAAATTCACCCGGGCCAACGGAACCAAAACAAAATGGTATCTATGGGACCCGACCCCCTAGATCCGCCCCTGTTTATAGCATTACTGAATGAATTATGCAGCTAACGCAGCAAATACAGATTGTGCGGGAGAGAAAGTCCACCATTAATTGCTAGAATTCACGCAAAAACTCGATCAGATAATGAGAAATTGAATCTCTTCCCCCGCATATTTTCCAGCTAGAAGTGTCTGAGTTATAATGATGCTCTAGTAATGTCAGTGTTGCATTAGCAACTGAAATGACCATCCATTCCTATTTCCATTGTTTCTCAATGCTCAACCAAAACTAGCACCACATCATGGATCCAACAATAGAATAAGAAAGAGAGTGATTCAATTGTACAAGTTAATAATGCAGACAGATCAATGAGTCTGATTTAATTGTAAACGTTATTTGATAAGTCATTTTGCTTGCTGTTATTTGAAATCGGACTCACTTAGCCTTTGGTGCTGGAGGAGCTGTCTCCTATAAGTTAATAATGCAAGCACATAAATTATTTGCTACTTGGTGATGTGATATTCTTGGCAGCATTTTATAAGACTGATAATTTCTGATACGATAAAATAATTTTGTGAGTACATAATTACGACATAATATAAATTTAATTTTTGTAATTATTATATATAATGACGTGTAATATGTAAATAATATAAAATTATTCCAACAAATGTAACAGGAATTGTAACCCCTAGCATTTTCAAAGAATAAGCTGGCGCGGTCAAGGCGGAAAGCAAGTCAATCCAGTTGTATGAGGCTGATGAGACCAACAACAGCATTCTGTTTCGTTAATGGTATTGCAGCCGCTGTATTAGTCAACTCACAACCGCCCAATATTTAATCAACTCAAACTATCATTGGTCCTAACCTTTTAATCTTCACCTTCCTCCTCATCATCACCCACCTCCCACCCATATAACACCACAGCCCAACACCACCAGATTTACAGACTTCAAAACACACAAAAATGTCTCACTTCAAACAACTCCTTTCTCTCTTCACTCTCTTCTTCTTCTTCTTCCTCTCCCCACACCCAACAGCCTCGGAGCTTCACCCTCCTCCAACCGTATGCATTGTTGGCAGTGGCATTGGTGGCTCCTCTCTGGCCCACTTCATCCGCCAATACTCCCGCCCCACCCAATCCTCCCCCAACATCCTCGTCTTCGAGCGACGCGCCGTCGTTGGAGGCCGCATGGCCACTGTCACCATCGCTGGTCACAACTTCGAGGCCGGTGCGTCTATTCTACACCCCAAGAACTACCACACCTCTAATTTCACTCAGCTTCTTAACCTCAAGCGAAGAGTCCCGTCTAGCTCCGATGATGAATCCCTCTCTCTCGGGATTTGGAATGGCGATAACTTCGTTTTCAAAACGCTGCGCGTTGACTCTAAGCTTCCTTTCGTTCAGAAGATTGTGTCTTTGGCTAATTCGGTCCGTATGTTTTTTCGTTACGGACTCTCGCTTCTCAAAATGGAGAGCTTCGTCGAGGTTTGTGATCGATCCAATAATTCTGATTTCTTTTTTATTTCGAAAATGGTGGTTAGTGATTCTCATTTTTATTGATTGGTGATAGTGTTGTTTGTTTGTGGTTGATGTAGGCTACTGTTAACAAGTTCTTGCAGTACTATGAGAGAGTTGAGACGAGGCCAATTTTCGAGAATGTTGAAGAGATGCTTCAGTGGACTGGTTTATATAATCTAACTACCAGGACTTTGCAGGACGAGCTGACTGATATCGCGTTGTCTCCGTTATTGGTGGAGGAACTCATCACTGTAAGTGTTATAGTGGTTTATTTCGTGCTCATTGAGTTTGGTTTGGTCATATACAGGACGCATAGTTCTTTGTGTTGATTTGCCATATCGAAATGAAATCAAAATAAAATGTGCACACTGGTGAAATGGATAGTGGTGTCTTGTATTTGGTCAAGAATTAATAATCCAAAAGGTAGTTAGACAGCAAGAAGTGAAAGCTAAATACAGTGGATAAATTATCAATGCTGATGAATTTTAATCAGTGAGAGATGGAAAAATAAAGAAACAATAAATTTGAAAGGAAATTGAATCGCAAGACAGCTTAAAATTTTGTTTCATTAGTGGATAATTTTTCTAGTTGTGTCTTAACCTTCTTCCCTCAGCATATGAATCTGTTACATTGAAAGGAAATTTGTATATAAATGTAGCTTCATAATCTGAGAAAGAGATTGGTAATCCGAAATGTCGGTTCCATAAATGGTGCAAGGAAGTTCGTTTTGCTTTTGAATATTGGAGTACTGGACTCTGCTTCAACGCTATGATGCTCTAAGGCAGACTGGTAATCCATTTGTTAGCCACTGAAAGTATTAAAATTTAAAGATAACAAAATTGTTAATTGAGACCAGCTGACTAAATGTATGCTAGACATGTAAGTGCCAAAGTTGTTACAAATACTGGTTGTTAATTTAAGTTCATATAGGTCGCTTAATGGAGTATCAAGTAAACATTAGAATGTATACATATATCCAAAAAGTAATTTATCCATATTAGAACTTTTGGCATCTGTTGAAATTTTGAAGTTATCAAACCTTCACATAGACAAAAAAATATGGATTCGAATTGGAAATCATTAAGATATACTCTTACAGTATAAGCTGTACGGAGACAGATTATATGGCACTGAAAAGTATTGATTCTGCCACGTGATGCCTTTGTGTTTTGTGGATATGTGATTCATAATTCAGAAGTGCAGACGCACAATGCATTGAATTTGAACATGTTTTGAAATGTCTTACATAAGTCTTGGATTATAGCATAAGACATTTATGATTGAAGTGTTGGACATGGATATGAATTTTAGAGAGCTTTTTGATCTGTTTGATGCCATTAATAATACTATTTTTTTTATACCAATATTCTTTTGCTGATAATGATATAAATGTTTGTCAATTGAAGCTTTGGTCTGATTGTCCTGCTTTTGATATATCAATTTCAGAAGAATTAGGTGTAAGTTTTATCTTTCGAACTATGACAAGAATAATCGTAGTTTTTGCTGCTATTATGTTGTTTGTGAACATATACTGTACAGATAATTGTGCCTCAGAATGAAACAAACATACAAAGTCAAATTTACCTTTTGTTTCATAAGAAATGAACATTCTGTTTGTCATGGAGTTTCTTGAACTTCTAGGAGAGATGCATACTGCGTGTATCCATAGAAACAGGGTTTTAATTTATGTGAATGAATGCTAATTGAGAACTATGTCAAAAGGCTTTGTGCTAATGAAATGTGTTAAAATTGAGCCAAATAATTAGTTTGAATCATAGAGGTTTTTGATAATTCTCATTTCAGTTTCATGTTAACTTTGTGCAGGTCATCACGCGAATCAATTATGGTCAAAGTGTCCATATCAGTGGATTTGCTGGTGCAGTTTCCTTGGCTGGATCTGGAGGAAATTTGTGGGCAGTTGAAGGAGGGAACTGGCAGATGGCTGCTGGACTAATTAATAGGTCAGACGTCGAATTGCACATCCATGAAGAAATAGTATCGATTTCTAATCTGGGAGCCTATTATGAGCTCAATTCCACAAAAGGAAAGAGTTACATGTGCGAAGTGGCAGCAATTGCTACACCTCTAGATGAACTAAATATTCAGTTTACACCTTCAATTTCAATTCCTAAGAGGGAATTGCAACATACGCATGCAACTTTTGTGAGGGGCCTCATAAATCCTGTAAGTTAACTAACTATATTTCATGGTCAGTAGGACATCTTACAAACGATGTATTTTTTATCTTGTATTTCACCCATTTGTATCCTATTAACTGATTTCTTTAGTACCATGATTTTCCAAGGCTGAATTCTGATTATTTTGTTTTGGATGAAGGCATATTTTGGTCTGAAAACAGTTTCGGAAATCCCAGAACTGGTTGGAACAGTAGAGCATCCTGACCTTCCATTCTCATGCATCAGTATTCTCAAGCAACACAATGAGACAGACATGACTTACAAAGTATTCTCACGGCAAGCATTGGGTGATGCATTACTCGATAGCCTCTTTAGGTAATATCTCCACTTATACATATAGTTATTTTTTCTGCAGTCTGCACTGATATAAGAATCAAGAAGACATGCAAAATTAGTCAAGCATTCTAGTCACAGTAAATTTTATTTACATTCGAAGAAAATCAAAATTGTGGTCTTCATGCTTTTACTTGACAATCCAGTTTGAAAATAAGGTCTGGAATAGATGCAGGGCAACCAATACCTTTTTCATGCTTTTACTTGACAATCCAGTTCAAAAATAAAGTCTGGATTAGATGCAGGGCAACCAATACCTTTTTTTTTGTTTCTCCTCAAAAATATTTGGTTTATTCTTGCGTGAGTTGTAAACCGGTTGGTGTGCATCCCCTTGGACCTCGGTGTTTAAGATATTCTAAACATATTTCATTGTGATGCAACAAGTCTTGAGCTATCAAATGCCTGATTGTTATACATTCCTTCGTTGACAGTGTGAGAGAGGAGACTATCCGAATAAACTGGGCTGCATACCCGCATTATGAAGCTCCTGAAGTATTTGCACCCTTTGTATTGGACGGTCAGTTTTTGTACTACGTGAATGCTTTCGAGAATGCAGCCAGCACCATGGAGACAAGTGCTGTGGCAGCTGAGAATGTGGCGCGACTCATCGTGTCAAGACTCTCCGGCGACAACAGCCTGAGCTCATCGGAGTTTGCCACCGTTAAACATGAGTATGCAGAGGATTTGCATTCGGACTTGTGATTCGAAGGTACACAAGTGTCTGTTTTGGCGTAATCATGTGTAATTCTCTATGAACGATAGTCAAAGCCCTGAAATAAGTTTTGATGTGTGTAAAATAATGTAAATGTATGAATCATAACCCACATGCCCAATGTACAAATTTCTTCTCTTGTTTCTTTTTCGAACAGTGAATTTCTTCTTTTTTTTCGTGTATATCATGGTTCTTGCTACAATAAAGAACTAAGAAATCAAACTTTGATTTTGAATCGCTTAGAGTTGAATTTTACCAAAACTGTTGTTACACAGATGATGTACTTCGAGAACATTAGTAGAATTGATGTAATCTGGAATTGAAGCCCGAATTAACCCAACTGTGAAACGAAATCGAACTTATTGAACTGAAATTTTGATGGAACTGAGCTGAATACACAAAAAAGAGGGATCAAAACCACTGCAATGCTTTATATTTAATGTCTTTTATAAATTAGTCTTAATTTTTTCATTGTCTAAGGGTTGTTTGGATTGAAGGTAGAAGAGGGGAAGAGAGAGCAGTTTTTTTTTTTTTGAGAGTTTACTTTTAAGGAGGGGAAAGGAGTGGTGAAGAGTGAGATTTCACCTCATTGGACTCGATTTTTGAAATCTTCGAAACGGGAGCTAGAGGGTGAGGAATTAAAGACTAGGTTTAGTTAAGAAAACAGTATTTTATTTTTTATTTTTTGTTTTGTTTTTATTTTTTGTTTTGTTTTTATTTTTTTAAAATTGAAAACATTTATAAAATATATTTACTAATCAAAAATTTGTTTTGAACAAATTTTTTATTTTCTAATCTCTATTTTTAGAAAATAATAGAAAATTTTATCAGCTAAATAACCCTTAAGATTTTATAATTTTTGTCAGCAAACTTTCATTTCTGTTCTTGTGTATTTTTCTTGCGCTAAAAAAATTCTTGTGTATTTTTCTAAAATTCTTAATTACTCTTCATTTATAACTTAGTTTTTAATCTTCTTCCTGCTCCATATTCACCCAGATCATAATTGATATAAATTTTATAATGTGAGATCTATAAAATAATTTTTCAAAATATAATTTTCACTTTACATTTAAAAGAATTTTGAGCCTTCACAAGTGCAGGTATCCCGATTGGGCGCGGCGATCTCCTTGATCGATGATTTAACTTCAATGATCAAATTCAACAGTTAGCTAAATTGGATGTAGATACAAATTGGACAGAAGAAAGCATTAAAAGTTGTAGGCATAAATTTGATGTAGATACAAATTTTGTAAATATACCATTGTTCTGTAATTTAGCTTGTTCTAAATTTAACTATGTAATGTAGTTAGGACTGCGGCTAGACGTTCAGCTCGATAAAAGTTCGTTCATGACTCAATTAGTTAATAAACAAACCGAATTTAAACAAAATTTTAAGTTTGAATTAATAAACGAGCTGAACTTAAATACTAAAAAATTTAGCTCGAAAAATTCGGGAAGAGGCTCCTAGAATATATCTGTAACTAGAAGCCTAACACATATAGAAAGTAATCCTTAAAATCTGTTAAAATTTCAAGTAATAATTTATCCATTAGTGATAGAGTATATTCATCTGTTAAATTAAATATGATTAAAATATATCGTGAAGATTTTTTTATGTGATAACTTCAAGCAAACAAATTAAGATTTCTTTGATGAGTAAAATTGAAATCAATGAAGTAAAAGAAAAAAAAGAAGTCAGTGAAGCAAAGGTGGTTCACAAATCTTACATCGAAGAAGTTCACAAGAGAAGAGGAGCCAATAAAGTATAAATAAAGGAAGAATCAGGTAAAAATCTATGTGCATGCAGAGTTAGGTGTGTAAATGAGTCGTCACATTCACGAGTGTTAATAAAAGTTTGTTCACAAATCCCACAGTGAAAAAGTCCAAATAAGAGCCTCAATTGAGTTGACATCGAAAAACTAACAAACAAGCTCATGAGCTCGTGAGATTTGTAACAAGTTGAGTTTGAACAAAATTTTAAATTCGAGACAGAACGCGAACTTGAAACATTTTGGCCGAGCTGAGCTTGAAGACTCTACTAGGCTCAGCTTTGAACCCTTAAATGTAGCCTGTGAAAAGTCCCTTGCCTGGAAAACACAGAGCAATGAAGTCCCTTTCGCTCGATTTTCAAACAAGCATGTAAGGAAAGATAGCATAAGAGTTCAAAATAATGTATTCACTCTTTCTATGGGATCCCATCTAAATTTGCTAATCTAGCTTACTATTCCTGATTCTTGCACAAATCTCAAGATGTTCAGCTCACTTGTAAAGTTTCAAACCCAGAAAACCTATATGATCCTTGCGAAAAGAACAGTTTTGCTTGCTGAACATTTCATCTTCAAAATTTACAAGCCTAGCGTAATATTTACATTTATGGACAAAATGGTGGCGGTACATAGCTGCTCCAACGCTGTTTAAATCCCTGCATTTTCATGTTTCAACAATCTAGGCATCCATTTTCTGAGTTTGTCACGTAATACCTCCCCAAGTTGGAAAAATGTAGTAAAGCAAATGGAGTCACTCCCTCTCTCTCTTCCCTCCCTACTTCTTCTTTTTCACCTCAATCTCACCACACTTTTCTCCCAAGTAATCAATGGAGAAAAGGTTATTTTTTTTAATTTTTCGCCCTTCTTGTTGATACAAAGCATACAAGAAAAAAAAGTGTACTTTTTATGGATTACACGAAGATAAAAATCATATACTTTGTCCCTTGAAAAGGATTTTTATTGATTGAATTTTAAGAACGCCTAGTTATTTACTTAAATTAACTTTAATTACATGAAGACAAAATTATATGTTTTCTTAATCAAATTGATAGCCATATAACGGGAAGTTCATGATGGTGATCATTTAAAATATATTGATAATATATAATATCTCTCTTTAATAAAAAAAATTATGGCTGTTCATAAATTGAACTGTAAAGAAAATTAATTATGTTGTCTAAAATTAAGATACTTATTCGAATAAAAGAGTGCAGTGCTAGCGAGTTACATGAAGGCATAATTATCTAATGCTAGCGACTTACATGATACGGTAAAAAAATTAACTACAAATTCTAATGCTAGTAAGATAAAGAATAATAATTATCTTTACTGAAGTAAATGTTGGAAGAAAAGATGATTAAAAAGCTCCTCCTCCTCTCTCTAAAGTAAATAAATGAAGGCATCTCGAATTATATAGACTTATCTTGTTGAAAGTAACCAAGCAACTCCTCCTCTACGAAATGTTTAAAGAGCTATAGTTGAATCTAGTAAGAATTAGGTTTTGTTACTGTAGCCCCAGCCATGAGGACAAAGTGGAGGAAACTAACCAAGAATCCCGAGTCCGTTCCTGAAATAAGATTTAAGTGCACCCAAAGAAACACTCGCTCCTAATCTCGAATTTGGGTCACAACAACACAATACTCAAGTGGCATCTTAACCACTCGGCTACCACTCAAGACTCCTAGTTTGTTCTTAAAATGAGCATTATTGATTAGTCTTCATTAATAGAAATAAATTTCGTTCACATTTACTTACAGAAATGATTTTTATTAAACTGAGAAATAGAAATAAAATGGCATCCGAAAAAAATTATACTATAACATAATAATAATTTATCAAAAAAGAAAATTATATAATAACAAGTGAAATTAAATAAATTTACTAATAGAAAGCTTATTTATAGTAAATGTCGATGAAAATTCCAGATCATTTCGAATAGAATTGTCAATCTAAATGCTAATACATCAAATAAGATTAGTATTCAAGAGTCATTGGAGAGGGAAAAAAAAGGTAAATATGAATTTTGTAAAGAAATAAACCACGAAAATAGGGAGGGAGAAGAGTACTAATTTCGTTTTTGAAAATAAAAATTAAAATATGAATTTTGTACAAAAATAAACCAAGAAAATAGGGAGGGAGAAGAGTACTAATTTCGTTTTTGAAAATAAAAATTTGCATAAGTGTAAGCTTAAAAGAAAACTATCGTGTGTTGAATAGCAATATCTAAATATGCGAAAAAGCAATTTATGACAAGATTATAATGAGAGTAAAAGATTTGGCCAGGTGTTAATTAGGGGTATTATAGTCTAACGATGAATTCAAGCCATTTTCCGGGCAGGAAAAGCACACATATGCACTGACAAAAACCCTCAATTTCACAAATGAAGCCCTATTAAAAATCAGTACATAAATGGACACGCTAAAAAAGAAATTTCACAAAAATTTCACTAGATGTTGACACCGTACTAAAACGAGTACAAAATGAGAACAAATTATTCTCAGTATTATAGATATGAAAATAAATATAAAACGATAACAAACTGAGTACAAACAAATAATAAGGAGCAAATGCATACAAAATTATATACAAACTGAGTACTTTGAGTGCTAGAAAAAATGAGTATAATACCAATAAATACATACAAAATGAGTGCAAAAATGAGCACAAGACAAAAAATTATTAGTCAAAATTGAGTACAATACAAAATAATTTGAAAAACTATTTATTTTTTTTATTATTCATTAAAATTACGAGTACAAAACGAGTATATCAGTAACAAACACTTACAAAAAGAGTATAGAACAAAAAAGTTAAAAAATTATTTTAATTTGTTATGTTATTTGGTAAAATTAATAGTATAAAACGAGAACAACACCAACAAATACTTACAAAATGTTGTACAAAATGAGTACAAGACAAAAAAAATTACAAAAATATTTTAATATTTTCTTATTATTTGGTAAAATTAATAATTTGGTTTATTTTGGTTTTATTCAAATTTAAGTTTAAACGTTTTTAATAATTAATAAGTTGAAATTATCAATTCTCACTCGACTTTTTTTTAGATTATTTAAAGTTGTCTTTTTTGAATAAATTAATAAAAAAAACTAATTGGGGACTAATCATTTAATTTTACAAAATTTAAAGGACTGGACTCATGATTTCTCAAAAAAGTCCATGGCTCAGCAGCTAGGGTTTTGAAACCCTAGCCACCGCTGCCTTCAGGATATCCATCAGCACTGTGTGACCCATAGCTCTCTTTCTCAATCCTTCTCTCTGTTGCATGCCCTCTCTCCATCGCTTGGCTCTCTCTCTTGATCCTTCTCTCCATTGCGTCGTTCTCTTTCTCGCTTCCTCAATTCGTCTCGCCGCTCTCTTGCTCGCTTCCTCTCTTCGTCTCACCGCTCTATCGGTTTCTCTCTCTCTCTCCATCATTGTTTTTGTCATTTATGTAACAAGGAGACGAAGATGTCATCGAGGAAAAGGAGGACATGACTAAGAAGAGAGGTGTGATGCGATAGAGATGGAGAGAGGAGAAAGGGACAGAGGAGTTAGATAGAAGGGTGAGGCGAGAGAGGGAGAGGAGACTGAGGAGGAGGAGGAACTGAGAGGATGAGAGAGAGATAAGAGTGAAGTGAGAGAGGACACAGAGAGGAATAAGACGAGAGAGAGAGAGAGAGGAGAGAGAGGATTAAGACGAGGGAGATAGAGAGAGGAGATAAAAATTGATAATTAAAAGAAAATGTAATGTTGTATTTGTGAAATTTTAACCAAAATATTTTATAACGAAAATATAAGAACTGATATTAAAATATCAAGAAAAGATGATTGTATAATTTTATCTTTTTGGGCTAACCTATTCGGGCCACTAACATTTACCCAACTGTTAATCTGAATTATGCATTTTATTACATGGAATCGTAATAATAGACTCAATCATTATTTTTAACCAAATTTTAATGAAAAATCATGCATTTATAGCAAAATAAACTGTCAAATCTTAAAATGTTGCCAACTATTAAAAATGCCACAAAAATAAATACAACTTAAAAATGCATTGTCTACTAAATTGTTTTGTTTCACAAAAATGGTTTTAGAAGACTTTTTTGTGTGAAATAGTTGTAGCCTAAGTCATATTTGGATAGATATTGTCCTTGAGAATCTAAAAGTTTCTCAAAGTTTTCTTTCCCATTTGTTAGCATGTAGGCAAATTTTGAAAAATTTTTAACCTCTTTCTTTAAAAACAAATTTTCTTCAGTCAAAGTCATTTTCTCTTACTTAAAACATTCACTTTCAAACCAAGATCATTTAAACTTTTATTTAAAGCAACATATTTAACACCTAATTTTTTAAATTCATCATGCAATTCCTCAAAAGCATCATGCAATTCATCAAAGATATAAGATTCACACTCCTCATTTTCTTCTTCATATGAGTCTTCATATTCTTTTGCCATCAAACACAAGTTGGTCATTTTTTCTACTTCCCTTTCCTCATCCGAGCTTGATTCATCACTATCACTCCAAGTAGCCTTCATTACCTTTCCTTTCTTCTTCTTAGAGCATTTGGAGAATTTCTTGACAAGAGGACAAGCTTGCTTTACATGAACCGATTTGTTACATTTGTAACAAATGATTGAGCTGTCTTTCTTTAACTTTTTTTTGAACTCTTTCTTATAGTCCCCTTTTGATTCTTCCTTTGAGACTTGATCTTTGTTCTTTTTCCAAAGCTTGTTATTCTTGAGGAACTGCTTGAATCCTCTAGCACACAATGCCATCTCTTCATCGTCACTGTCATCTTCTTCTTCATCATTCTCAGATTCTTCAATGACTTTGGACTTTAAAGCCATTCCTCTTTTTCTGTCTCTCTTTGAGAATTGCTCTTCATCTTCATGTAATCCCATCTCTTGTATGAGGAATGAACCGAGCAGTTCAAAGGTAGAGTATTTAGATATTTTGCTTTAAGAATGACGTCTTTCTTTAAGGCCCATGACTTTGGTAAAGCTCTCAGAACCTTTCTCACAAGTTTTGAGTTAGAGTAGGTTTTCCTAAATGCATTTAGGCCATTCAAGATGTCATTGGACCTGTCAAACATCTCTTGAATGCATTCTCCTTTTTTTTTTCATTTAAACAACTTGTATTTGTGGACAAGGAGTGACACTTTGTTCTCCTTCACTTATGACGTCTTTTAATAGGTTATCTCCAAGGTCCTCTAAATCTCATGAGCATTGGAGCATTGATGGACTTTGTTGAATTGGGTTTTGCTAGTGCAAAAAAAAAAAATTGCATTGCCTTGTTATTGAAGCAGACCATATTTTTGTCGAAATCAGTCCATTCCTCCTTGGGTTTGAGTGATTCCACTCCATCAATAATCTTCCTTAAAATATAAGGACCAATTTCTACTGCATCCCAAACTTCCTCGGCTTCACATTTGAGGAATGTGCTCATCCTTGTCTTCCAATACATGTAGTCATTGCTATAAAAAAGGAGCTCTATTAATGGATAGACCTTCATACCTAGATATGTTTCCTAAGGATGCCATTTTGGATATTATATTCAAGGTGGTTAAACCTCAATTGTGAGCACTCAAACTCTGATACCAATTGTAATCACAGTATGACAATTCAAGAGGATGAGGGGTGAATTGGATTTAAATTGAAACTATGAAAACATTTTTTAAAATTTTTGCGCAATATGTTAAAAAAGAAAATAGAAAATAAATCCAATACACAACCACAATAAATAAAGTTAATAATAGTAAAGTGATGAAGGGGCCTAAAATATAAGTCCTCGATTTATAGTGATTCAGTCCTCTTTGACCTACGTCCACTTCTCTAGCTTACTAGAGAGTTTGACTCCACTAAATCTTCCTCACTTGCTGTTGGGATTCGCGGCTCAAATATGACATTCATATACATTTATGGCAGCGGATATAACAAAAATTTAATGCCTTGAATTCTTCCAAGGACCCATGCATATCAACATATATAATTAAGGTTGGATGATTTACCTTTCACCAAGGCTCGATCGATCGGTTGTGTTAGTGTAAGCCCTAACCTAATCACATTGTTTACCCCTTTATATTTGATATATATAGTGTGAGGCATTTTTCATCCTGTTTCTTATTTCTGTGCATATTTAATTGGATGAATTATCCGTGAATAGTGGTTCTGATTAAGTTATCAAATATGATTTGGATAGTAAAACCTTAATCCATAAAAGAACACTATTCTAAATATCCCTAG